>JANIJG010009142.1:0-29380 GCA_024611175.1 Megaceryle torquata | reverse complement strand
GGCTTGCTAATAACAACATGTTTTTTCCTTCCTTCCTAACTCAATGGCACATGTGACCTCATGAAGCCAATAAGTTATGGGCATCTGATGTAGAAGTTCCCCCAAAAAATGCTCCTTTAGCAAAGCCCACTGGGTAAACTGTGTCATGACCAATTTCTGCAAATGCCTTGATTTAAGGCAGGCACAGGACCTGAAATTCACACCAGGTCTTTGTGTGCTGGAGTCACGCAGATACCAGGCTTGGTGAGAAGAAACTGCATACTTCCTATTTTATTTCACCACTGCTCGACCTGCTTTTCCTCAGACTTAAAATCATTTGCCAGGTCAAAATAAACTCCTGAGAATCCCAATGTGAAAAATGTACCTAACAATTCAATCCTTGTAAATTGCGAATGAGAAGACAAAGTGCAGTTGAGTCTAATTAAATTATATAATAAGTAGCTTAACTTGTGGTTTCACTTTGGTTTCTGTTATTCTTATTATCATAAGCATTGTAGCTGGCAAAGAGCTATTGAAATATGCAAAGCAGAGATGACCAAACTGAAGACTGTTTGTGTTTCGCAAGAGCTTTTCTGTCAGAGCTCGGTTTCGCAGAGGCAAATCCAGAAGGAGGTCAGGCCAATTCCAATTTAATGCAAAATTTTACTCAGAGTTAGCAATGAGTTCTGTGTTTGACCTGTCTCTATTACAGACAAAACTCAAAGGAGATTTGGATTTGCAAATCCTCACCTGTCAGGTCCTGGTTTGCAAAATGAAAACCAGTGCTAGCTCAGATTTGGGTGAAGCTGAGTATATAATCCTGGCTTTAGCTTTCTCTCATTAACAAGTTAGTTGGTAGCACCCAGAAGACAACAATTCAAAGATGATATGATGCCCCATGGCACTGATGTGATGGTGTAGACCTGTTTAACCTGTCCACTGCTTGGAAGTCGCTCTGTGACTTGCCAAATTTTGCCCATCATTTAAGCCTCCTCTAGTGCCTGGTATATAGCTACAGGAGCCAGATAAGCAAAACTGCTGATGGTACATGAAGTGGGTGAAGAAGTGCCCAGATAAGCTGCCACCAGGGAGGGTGGCAACTTACAAAAGTCAGCAGCTGCTGACAGGGGACACTGCAACATCTTAAGCCAGTACCATTTTGGCTTTTTAGTAATAATTTATGCTCTGTCTAGCACAGATATGTTGGCAGAGATTTACATCATGCTTTACCTTAATTGTCAGTAAAGCTGACTAGTATGCTGGTGGGTTCCTTCATGAAGTGAATGCTCATAAATTTGAATAATCAAAACAGAGGTCTTTCCAAAAGTTTGGCATACTTCTCGGCCTGCTATGGAAACAGGTTGCATTGCCCACTGAAATCTGAATCTGGATCTAGGGCTTTGGTTTGGCAACATTTCTGGTTTTGAAGACTGTCTCATGCAAGCTTCAAGTAAGAATAATTTCAGTCTGTTTAGTGGTCTATAAATCCAAGTGCCCCAAGTACAAATGAATCACTCTGTTCTCTGCCCCAGGGGGTTGACTATTACAAACAATGAATGAAGTCATCAGCAAAAGACAAGGTCACAGACTGAAAGAGGAAAATATGCTTTTTCATTTCTAGTATAAAAAAATTGAATGCATTGTTTGAAAATGTCAGTGCATGAACTAGACTAAATGGAAGCAGACTAAATTGAGCTCTGACATCTAATGCTTCCTCCTCCACTCCTATTTTGTTTAATTTGACAGCTACTTACAAAGATACACAAGCTCAAAAATTCAAAATAAGCTGCTAAGGAAGAAGTTTACAACATTATCCATCCTCTACTATAAAGTGTAAGGACTGAAGGTAGGGATGAGATGAGAGAGTGCTGGATTCCAACCTGGATGTTCCCTCCATCTGCCACTGCAAACAAAGCTCTTAAGCCATCTTCCAAGGCCTTCTGCAGCAGTTATCGGCCTTACAGTGGTGAGGTGCTGCCTAATCAACAATTACTGCTTGAGAAGCACTGTGAGTTTCACAGAGCCAGCACTGAGCACAGGCTGAGTTGCTAAACAATGTATGGGTTCATCAAAGGCTGATGATCTCCAGAGAGCACTGAAGAAAAACTATTTACTATACACAGCCAAATCCTTGGTGATTCTCAGTCTGAGGCAGTCCCACGGGTTCTTAGGGTTGGTTATGAGAAAACAGATTAAAAGTAATTAATTTATGTGTTCATATATATATTAATATTCATATCTATAAGTAAAGGCAATCAATCTAGTAAAGATTGATGAAGTCAAACACTTTAAAATACTTTACACATACCACTAATTAAAAGTACGAGTGTGGCAAGCACTGCAGAGCAGAAGTGACTTAATGTAACTTACAATAGCAACAGGTTTTTTCTCTAGTTGGCAAATCAAATATGACCCTTGGATCCTAAATCCTCAGAGGATACAAATAATGCACTGTTTGCCAAAACTTTCTATCATAATTCAAGGTGAAAGGAATTTAAAAAAAGCCAAAACCTGCTGTTTAATATATAATCTCCCAACACTGTGTGCATTAAGTGCTTTTGCTTTAGCCTTTATCCTATAAACAGGAAAATCCCAGCTTTACTTGTCAAGCTGCAACAGAAGATGTAGTGTTAAAGATCAGTCCAAACCAAACCTTAGATGAAACTTTGGTCCCAGTGAAGTGAATGTGTGTGTTTTCTCAGTGGTGTTAGCAAAGCCTGCCCTTCCAACATCTTCCTCAACCCTAAGCCTTAACACATAGGCAAACTTCATACTAGTGGCTCACAGGAATATTACTACCTCCTGTAAATCCAAAGTTATAAAAAGGAAGCCTAAATCAAACACATTCTAGTCCTAACGTTTCATCAGTAAAAACTTCCTCTAACATATTTCCAATTAATTATAATTTTCACTTCAGTGCCAAGAGTCTGAGCTTGTTCTCTGATATCCACTCTTGGTTACATAAAGCTGTAAATGTGGGTGCCAAAGTAAAATCAGATTTACAAAGCATGCTGGACCTCATCTGATATTCTCTGCCTAATGATGTGAAAAAAACCCACAACAAACAAACAAAACAAAAACAAAACAAAAACCATAAGAACCCAGTAGTCTCAAATTAGGTGGTTTCACCCATGTTCAAGCACTGAGAGGTTTTCATTTGTCTCCTGTAGATGGACAATCATGCTGTCATGTTTTTGTTCTTGAGATTTTGGTATATGCTTTAAAAAAGTGTAAAGATACATTTCTCATTTGCAGCTACCATCATGCAGTTTGGCTAGAACTACTGCTGCTCTGTCAAGGAATGGTGCTTCTCAGCCTTAAATTTCTGAAAGAAAAAAAACATCAGCAACAAAGCCATGATACTTTTAAAGGGAGAGGAGAATGTTTTTCTCTTTGTCTCCATTTTTTCCCATAATATCTAGTAATATTGGAAATATTGCAGAAAGGAAGATAAAGGGAAGCTAAAGAGAATTTCTGGTTATGATAGAAATTTCAGCACTTGGTTAAAGTACCTGTAGGCACAATTATGTTCAAATACACATGCTCTCTGTATATGTAGACAATTAACATGTGTACTCCTGATACTGCTCTGCTTACTAAAAGCTAACAGCAATCATATACATAGTTTCCCTGACTAAAACTGTCAAAGGTAAAAATATTTCACAGAAATTTCTAACCTTTGATAAGAATCCATTTTGAAACAAAAGAAAGAAAAAGACATCTTTTTATCCTCTTAGAACACAGCACTTCAATTTCTCAGAAAGATGATTTTTTATTACTTTTCACTGCATATTATAACAAAATAAGTTTAATGATATTAAAAAAAAAAAAAACAAAACCTGCAAATACTGGAACAAACATGTCTGTCTATTTGTACTCTGAAATTTCCATTTCTGAGAAATGCTTTGTGTTTTGCTCTATTCTGGAATGATCACATTTTTCACATTTTGAAATTTCACCTCAAAAAGAAAAGTCTAGCTCCCCCCCACCCCCCTGAAAAACCCCACAAGAAATCCCTCTGTACCTTGGATTACTTATCCTGTGCTTTTAGGACCTAGATATGCAGTTTTAAAAGGTGCATCAGCAGAAGAATTCTGGTTGAAGAATAGAGCTGCAATTTTTTGGAGTAACTAACTATGCCAGCAGTAGAAAAGTCAGCCCTGGGGAACACTAATCTTTCTTTAGGTTTACCAGGTAGATGAAAACATGAGCAAGAAAGTGTTTAGTTTGTCTGAAGCTTCTTGTATGTTCTGTGATGGAAAATTCTGAAAAAAACCCAACCAACCAACCAAAAAAAACCCAAACAAACCAACAAAAACCCCAACAACAAAGCAACAAAACCAAAGCAACAATGAAAAGAAATAAAAATAAAAGGTGCCAAAATGTTCCCTTTTGAAGCTCTACCAAACCAGTGTCCTTTTATTAGGGATGAATTGGATGAATATGGCCCATTCTCCCCAGTTGCTGTAAATCTTAAACCTTAGTGCACATACTAAAACCTAGACTGATTTAGTATTTAAATGATATACAGTAACCAACCTGTTAAATGTAAATTAAATGCACACTTACTCTTTAAGACAATTTAAAGTGTCACCTTTATAGCTAAAAGACTGTGACATTTCATGAACTCACAGCCACATTTTCCCACTGATAATGCCAAGCTGAACTGACTGGGCTAAATTCAGATGTGGGGTAACCAAATGCAATGTTCTTCCTGTCAAAAGAGTTATACCCATTTACACCAAGGCTGATTCCAGGCTTTCATTATCTATACTTAAACCTACCATCATTTATATGAAGAAGTGGCTGAGAATAGTAACATTTCAGCTGTTATTCACACTATAGGCACAGTGTTCCCTAGTAACATACATTGGCTTAGTTCCTTTGACTACAATGGAAGTACCTTGATTTATGCTGGGTGAGGACCCAGCCCTAACTGAAAAGCAAAGACAAAGAAAATCCACCTAAATTGAATTGTTCTTGAAGAACTAAGTGAAATTATAGATACTGATGAAACAATTAATAGTGTTTAATATACAAGTCCAACCCCCCTGCCAGAGCAGGATCACCCAGGGCAGGCCACACAGGAACAGATCCAGGCAGGTCTTGAAAGTCTAGAGAAGAGACTCCACAACCTCTCTGGGCAGCCTATTCCAGTGCTCTGTCACTCTTACTGTAGAAAATTTTCCCTCACGTTGAGGTGGATTTTCCTGTGTTTCAGCTTTCTACCATTACCTCTGGTCCTATCACAGGGCATAACTGAAAAGAGACTGTCCTTCAGCATGCTTCTCAGCATGACTGAGTGTGAAGCACTGATGCTTGCTGGGGATCCAGACCCTAGGGCCCAAAGGTGTAAACTGGTATTTAACTTAGAGCTGTCCTTCCTTAGTGTCTCTGAACTGGAACTTCCTCCAGTAATCACTTCATTTCAGAATGGATGGCCTATTTCACCATCTTAATGTAATACAGCTGAAATATTCTTCTGTACCAGCATTTAAAATTAGAAGTTAGCATGCATTATGAAGTTTCATTGTGCTATTTCCTCTCACCTTGGACGCTAGATTGAGAAAGAAATGCTTTTCAGTGTTGAGTGTTTTAAATAAAGTGCATTCATTGTTGTCAACATGTAGAGCTGGTAAATTGACAAATTCATCATCCCATTATAATCCCTGCACCTGTTCCAGTTTGCTGTCTGTGGTGTTTTAGCTCATGTATGGTGAATGCATCTGCTGAACAAGGACAGTTAACTGGCAGAATTTGTTTATAAACCCAGTGAAGAGCTAAATGAGGTAAACTGCATTATCTTACACGTTAATTGTATTTCATTGCAGACAAACATTTATTAAAGATGCAGACGGCACACCATACATTCTAATTGTGTTTGCATCCATTTCTGGTTTTACCTTGATTTCCAGAATTTCTTTCACCATCATATTTCAGGGCTTCAAGACAGAGCCTGAGATATCCCTGAAAGAGACCTTCATAGCAGTGCTTGATGCACACACACTCATACACACACAGAGAGAAGCTGGGAAAATCAGTCACAGGAAAAATTTTATTAGAAGGGTGCTGCCATGTTCTCCTCTCTGGCAGATGTCTATAAAGAGACACAAATTTCTTGGAATCTGACCGTTGCTTTGAAATGACATTATGAATGTCTTCTGAGGGCAGTTTACTCGATAGTGAGGACAAAGCTCCCTGAGGTTCCTGCCTCCCCATCCTCATTCCCATCATCTCCCTGCTGGACTCTAACATCATGGTAGGAGCAGGACTCACATAATACCTGTCAAAGAACGACCTGCAAGTCTGTCTCATCTCACAAAGTTTGACATACTGTTCCTGCCCAAAATGTTTTTTCTTTCAAACTTGTTCTGATTTGAATAGACAAGGTGTCACAGGGGCTCAGGAGTGGGGAAGCAGCACTGCTTGGCACTTTGGGAGCTGAGGCAGAGCTACCCACAGTCCATCCAAATCAGTGGTTAGGCTCAATATGAATCGGATAAAATCCTAAACAAGACTCAAACAACCCAAAGTCCAGTGATGAACTTAAATGCAGATCTCTGAGACCTTGTTTAGCAATGTAGCCACAAGAACCTCCCTCTTCCCTTGCCCTCTCACTTTGCAGGGTGTGTTATTATCTGATCCTGAGCTCATTTTTATGTGAGAGGAATGATGGCTCATTCCTTATCATGGGAGAAATCCCTTCTTCTTATGTCCTCTGCTCCTCACTGCCTGAAACCGATCTAGAGTCAAACAACCTGCACATGAGGAAAGACGGACTGGCCTAGCATCAGTACAAAAATATTAGCAGTCTGAAGACAGTTTGTAGGTCCTAAGAGTGGGATGGACTTGCAGCAGAGGTGCTACATGAAAAAAAAGCGGCACCTGGGGGTAGTTGTACTGTTCTGAAGATATATAATTGTTGCAGAACATCATTCACTGGTTTCCTACCACGGACTGAGGTCTGTTGGACTAAAAGTTAGACACACAAAAATATGTTTACATTTTGAACTAAGCAAATGTGATATGAAGATGCAAGAAACATGAACCTCCTAGTGCCACAGCTTCTGAGACAGTTTCCCAGGGAGCCACCACACTGCTCTTCCTGCCAGGAGGGTGTTGGAGCCCACCAGCACAACCCGCATTCCTGGGTGCTGCCCCATTGTAAGGCAATTAAAAACCATGGCATTTTCAGAACTTGGGCAGGCCCCCCTGGCGCTGACAGAGAAGATACATCTGGTCTTGGTTTGTTGATTTTCCTTGGGAATGCTTCAAAATTGAAAGGGGATGGGGAAATTTTTGAAAGACAGAGTTCACCATACTAGTCAGCATGTTTTGTAGGCATGTAAACGTCTCTTTAGGCAGCAAAGCAGCCACTGTCTCCTCACCCAAGGTGCAGCCAGGACTCACCTACTGGCGACCACTCAGATCATTTCTGAAGGTGAGGTAGAGTCCTGCCACTAGGGGTCAAGCAAAAGAATAAAGGTCAGACATCTACAAAAGTTTAAATACAGGTCTGAATTTACAGCCATTCTAGTAAAATTAAAGAAAAAAAATCATTATTGGAAAAATAAGGGTGCTGAGAATGAAACGAGGATTCTGGTGAGAGAGAAGGAGAATGCAAAAATAAATTTGCCAGGTTCTGAAACTGCATAGCATGTGGCTCTCATCCACTCCATTTTTTTGCTTCATATGCAAAGAGGCTGTAGAATTAGATTCCATAATCCAAATAGTTTAGGATTGATTCTCTAATTTCCCTTGGAAATTCATTAGGTTTTTTTAAATGAGTGGTAATGCTGCTTGCATTTTTGGTTATGGGAAGATTAAATGAAGGAAATCTTTGCCTAGAATAATCATCGTTACTTAACCTAAATTTATTCCATTCCTCTGAAACTTTGAAAAAGAGCAGCTCTTTGGTCCCTGAAGTTACACTGAAGTAAAACTCAACAGCTTGCTAAAATATTGCCATATGAGCAGAAATATTCAGCACTGAGGAACTGATGCGGTGGGGGAATAAAAGGTTGTTTGTTAGCACTGGCTGGCACTGGGTTTTAAGCAATACCACAGTCCTGACAACAAGAAGCTGATAACAAGTCTTTCTGAATATCTTTCCAAAGCTTCACAGAAATACTTACTTACTTACTTAATTGTAATATTTTACACTCAAGCTTTTAAAAGTTTAACAGAGAAAAGTGGCTTTAAATGTGTGCAAGCACCCCACACACATATGTATGCATGCAGAGCAGAAGGAAAACACATGGAACACAAGAAAATATTAATGTTTAACACGTGCAGATTGAGCATAAACAATAGGACAAATGTTTCTGTTTTGCACTCCAATTTCTCCCCTGTAGCACACAAATGACTTAACACCTCAGTTGGATTTGGGCTCCCGGTCATCCTACACTTATGTTTTAGTTGTTTCTCAGTGCCTTAAACCAAGGAAGAACTCATAGCATGATGCCTGCTCTTTTCCTTCCCTTACATTCTTCCTTCCTTCCTGTTAGTACCATTTTAATTTAGAGCTAAGAGAATTCTTGTTTCTAACTGTGTGTGAAGCTTCTGCTCCTTGCCAGCATAAAATTTAAGGCAAGCAACTCTCTACACGGTGTTCCTGATACCTTTCAGTTTTGAGGTATAGCATCTTCACTTGCTCTGGTCTGAGCTCTTGAAGGCTGATAGTATGCCCCCAGAATTGTGCCTATGGAAATTAAAAGAAAATGTATGGAGGTGGGACCAACACAAGATCTGTAGCTGTACAACATGAATTTGAACCTGGATTTCTAGAAGTAAAAATCTACTGTACTCATCAACCCCCAAAACTGTACTATCATGGTCAAAATCATACTTGCTACAACACTTTATCAAAACATTTGAGTGAAATTCTGGCCCTGTCGTAGCAGTAACAAAGACCCCATTGTTTCAATCAGTTGCTTTACTCCACGCAGGAATAGATCTATCTCATGCCTGTATGGCATTTCCAGACTGCATACAGTTCAGTGCATGCACAGTAAATTCGATTCAGCATGGCTGCCAGTTTGATAGCACTGCCAGATGTCTGGAAATCCCAGAAAAACATGGGTAACTCGAAAAATCTGCCAAGACAACATTTCTAGGTAGAAAAGAAGGAAGTGCTTGGAAAGCTCTGTTGTATAATAATGTACATTTAATAGCTTGGCATTGTCTTAAGGAAGACAGAGACCTTCTACCTTGTACGTGCTTCTGATTTGTACACAGTTTAAACAGCGCTCTTTTTTGAAGTCATGGCAGAAATGTTGTGTACTGTAAAATGTCCATATGTGCCCTGTCAAGTAAATGAAACGCCCTGATTCCAGCTAGTCCTCAAGACCATTGGAAGTGTGGAGTGAAGCATCACCAACCATGCCCAACTTAAGGGACACCGCACCTACACCTGTTGTTGTTCCCCAAAAACAATGTGGTAAGAGGTATTAAAAAAAATCTTAAGTCCAGACCAGAAGAGGTAAAGAGCTGCACAGACAATAGGGTTGTATTGAGACCCAGAGCATAGTGGCATGGGGTTGCTCTACTGACCCTGGTAACAGTCCGCTGTAGCTTATGCTGCCCCAGAAGCACAGCTAAAGGTTCTCTTCCTTTCTATTGAAGGGACTAACCTTGAAATTATGATGGGTTTTCACTGCTCAATGAACAGTTTCAAGTGAGAGTGCTCATGGGAGTGAAAAACAAAAGAAGGTGAGTTTGTTTGAGGCAGTGATGCTGTATCAGACTGATGAAAGCAGGACTAGCTGTTCCTTGAAACACCTAAATGAATTCTTTCCTCCCTTTGCGAGGTCAGTCCTGCCATCTGCTCAGCTCTGTGACTTGAGCCAGCACACTACCTGGACTCAGTCAGACTGCTTGAAAGTTTGAAGTTACTCAGGACAGAGACCTCAGCACCTCTGAGAGCTGAGCTGTAGGAGAATAATTATTTTTATGAACTACATGCAAAAGCACTAGTTGAAATGCTAAGTTAATTTAGATGTCTGAATTTCTTGATCATTGAAAGCTGTTGCTCTAGAGTTGAGGAGAGATAAATCAATGTGCCTATTCTAGAGCTCCTTTCATGTCCAGAGACAGGCATTAAAAATAGATTTTGAAAGAAGCAGTTGGAGTAATGCAATATCTTTGGACTGACAAAGAGGCAGGAGAAGCAAAGATTTCCCACCTATGCTTTGCAGAAATAAGTAAGGAGCGAATTTTGTGGAAGAAAGGGAAGGCTGGACCCAAGCACATCAATGTCCTTCAAAATTACTGTTCCAACTGGGAATTGTTCCTGGGCCCACAACAGTGCCTGGGTGTTGCCGCTCTCAGAGCCCAGGCAGGGGTTTGGTTCTGTCAGTCAGCACCATCTCTGAGGTCTGCCTCCAAGAGAGCAAACCCCATGTGTGCACTCCCTGATTCCTGGGTTTGATTTCCACCTCTCTTGGGGACTTGTGAGCATCACAGTCACAAAACTCCTCTGGAAAGAGAGGGCAGAAAGGGACCATAAGCAGAAGGAACAGATGAAGTTTGCTTTCTACATCTGTTTTTATTAAGTGAGCTATTACTGTGAGTGAAGTCAGCTGAGACATTTCAAGTCACTGCAGCTTGAATATTCAAGCCAGTCTATAAATATCTGATTTTTTTTTTTTTTTTTAAACAGTGATTATTGTTTATGCTTTCTTCCTATTTACCCTCCTTTGATTTAGTAGCATGGGGAGGTTTGTATCACGTTAGCATGTCAATTGGAAGCAACTGTTATCTATGTTACAGATAACCCCTCAGAGATGACACCATTTGGGATTGTGCTGTCTGGCTACCTTCTGCTTGTGACCCTAGGTGTCTCAGAAGTACTTCAGGTCAAACTTATTATATACTATTCACTATCCCAATAAACAAGTAGCATGTTGTCACATTTGGAGTGCTGTGTATTTTTCTAGTAATTATGCCTTATTATATATTTACTATTCAGAAAATGCAGGTGTGGGCTGTTGAACTGGGGCCAATAAGAATTCGCCGAACTGGCAGCAATTCCTCGGTGAGTCATGTTTCACTGTCTGTTGGTTTTATAACTGTTTTCACTACTAATTTAGCTCTGCAATGCAATATGCAATTAGTTCTATTATGGAAGCAGCTGTATTCAGTTTTACAATGGCACTTTCCCCTTTGGCTTGTACCAGAGCCTGTTGTGGTTCTGCTGATTTGATGACTGAAGTTGTAAAGTGGTATCTGGATGAGCCACAGTGAGCCATGAGCCTCATACAAATATGATTCTTGCTTATACGCCACTGCTCTAATGCTATTTCTTACAGCCCAATTAGAAATGTGGTCACAGAGAAAAGCTGTTTCTTGCTACAGTAAGTAGTATTGTCATGCAGCAATTTGTTGCTGTGCTGGTATCACCTCTGGAGTCTTGGAGCTTATTATAAATAACATTTGGTAGCCAGAAAGTGAAAAAAAAAAAAAGCAAACAAACAAAAAACAAGCAACTAAAGCCAAACTTCTGCTTGGAAATAACCTTCTGCTTTGAAATTAGCTTTTCCAGGCTTCAAAAATTACTTTCCAAGATGTAGACCCTGGGTGGTGGCCCCAGGAATGAAGAAGGGCCAGGTGGGATGGTGGCTGGGTGCAGATCCTGGGAGATTTCGACAAGCCCACAAAGCCCCAGTCTGTCTACCACAACAGACTAGGGCTTTACTGACTCACTGAAACCTCCCAGGGTCTATGCCCATCCCTAAAAACCTTTATACCACTGGCATGGTTGCTTCCTACACCCAGCGCTTGGATAGCAAGCATGAACAGTCTTTCTCTAAAATTACACAAGAAAACAGCCAAGAAGAAAATACAAATATCAATTACACTAATTAGCTGCCTTTACTGTCAACAAGGACATTAAGGAAATCAAATACATATTGCTTATTAGTTGAATGTGTATTAGAGCTACTCTGTTAAAAAGAGCAGGGTATTGAAAAATCGCTGAGAACATTCACTACATTTTTTCTGCAGTGTTATTACCCATTTTCACACCCATACATATGTTCTGGTTTTGTTGCGTGTCACACAAAATGGTAATTTGGTGGTGAAAAAATGAGAAATCATGACATTTCACATGTGTTTTCAGTAAAACAACAATTTTCCTCCTAAAGGGCCCCAGTTTTCTTCCTCAGAAATAGGACTATTTACAATGAAAATGTTCCTGTTGTGGTGGAATAATGACACAAAGAAAGGCACTAGGCTGGATACTGCAAAGCAAAGTTAAAACGTCTGTGTTTCCAGTGCTTTGAATGCCAGGTGAGGTGAATTGCAGCCTCTGAAACACCGTCTGGCTAACGGGTGCTCACCAGCAGCAGAGCTGGCCCCAGCAAAGCCCATTTGGCCCTGGAATTGTCTCTGACCACCGTTGCCTGCAGTTATCATTCTGGTTAGACTCTTATAGTAAAAACTATTTTCCAGGAAATTTTTCTATGAGAAACAAAGAAACTCTCTGCCCTGCAGAGACTAGCCATTTGGGAGAGCTGGACTGATGGAGAGTTGGTAGTTTGCCCAGAGCTTACCATTTTCTATCCAGAGGCTTGCTTTATGCTAGAGTAAACAGCTGGAGTTACGCACTATATTTCATCACAAGCATGTAAAACCAATAATGAACTTTACGGTTCTATAAAGATTTGCAAAATTATTCCCAGGTCTAAAGTTTAATTGTTTAATGTCACCAAATGACTTTGCAATAACTGAGCACTGTGGAGTGGCAGAAGTTAATCACTCGACTGAAGTGAATTAAGAGTTTCTAAAGCTACATTTATCACTGTAATTTCAGGCTAATTTCATTTTCCATTCATAAAATATGATTTCAGTTTCTGTATCTCTGTGAGCTGTGGAGAAGGAATGTGCCTGTTTTATGAAACATGTTTTTGTCAAACAGTGTCAAAGGTGGTGTACATACTGATAACAGGAAAACATGAAGCTTATCTTGGCGCTGCATTGCACATGCCTCTGCCCTCAAGTCTACAGGTTCTTTAAGACCTCTCTCATTTAAAACTCAGTGGGCCAAATCTTCATTCTTTGCTTTGCCTTCTCTATTCTTCCTCATCTCCCATCAGGTAGTGAACACACCATCAGCCTTGCCTGAAATAAGAATTAGCTAGGACAGAGTTACTTAAAAAGCTGAAAGGCCCATTTCCAGGGACTGCTTACTCCTGAAATAGGTGAGGGATGACTCAGTGCCTCCCTGCTTGACTTTTGTTTTCAGGTACCCAGAACAGGATCCATCTGGTTTAATTTTAGCCTTCTGGAAGTAAAGAGAAGTCACATCTAGTTAAAGGAAGTTGTCTAAGCAATGGCAATAGTCAGCAGAAAGAAATGTGTATCTGGCTGAGGTGCTTTATCCCATTTTTCTCCACTGTCTATAGCAAGAGCCCAGACAGGTATTAACCAAAACACCTGTCCCTAGCAGGCTGAAGTCAGAGCCATGAACCTCACCTTTCCTTTTTATTTCGGACCCTTTGGCACTCTGCTCCTGCCTGAGACAGAATTGGGTTTGCCCTCCACCTGAGTCCTGTGTGGGCCTAATTCGGATGATACTCTCAGATACTAGCCACAACACGCTTGTGGGGAAAGTCCCATGCCAAGGGCCTTTCTGAGGACGCAGGGCTGGCTCTCCATCCCATTCAGAGATATCATGGTCTCAACACCTATTCATCAAGTAAGGGAGTTCAACTGAGGCCTGATCTGTCCGAAGGACTCAAGGAGTGTCTCCCTGAGCTCAGAGTGAAGCTGGTGGGTGGAGAAGAGGGAGGCAGGCATATCCACTGCTCTGATAAATATGCCTGAAGGCCACTGTTGATACAGCCTGCCTTCTGGGTGGTCATTTGGAGGCAGTGCCTGGCAGCTCCCAACATTGTTTCAGTACTTCATAGTAAAAGTCACTGGGAAATAAGCATAACCTATTTGTCATCTTCCTAATTACAAACCGTGGAAACTAAAATGAAGCCCAGATTACCATGTCAAGAAACTCAGAGGGTGACCTCAGCTGTTGTCCCAAGGACTCTGCAGAGTTTCCCCACCATCCTGAGTCAGGCAATTAATCCTGGAAAGGGAAAGGGAGAGTGTCACACACAGCTTTCTCCCAAGCAGTCGCTCACCTGCCTACAAGCTCCTACAGCTCACTGGGTTGGATGTCCAGATCACCATTGGGAGATACCCCACTATCCTTGTAAGAAAGATGCTCATGGTAGAGGCAATAGGTGCTGGTATTTACAAGCCAAGAATCCCAGCATCCACATAGGGAGGATAAAATCCAGTGACAGACCCATCCTCTGTGCCTCTAAAACTTTGCAAATTGTGGCTCTTGACATTATTTCTTCAAATGAATGCATTAAGAAATTATCCAGGAAAGATCAGTACCATCCACACTCCAGTTCAAATCCTGGACCAAAATCTGCAAAGCACTGAGCTCTCCTTACCTTTTGAAGTGTCTGGGCACTCAGTATCTCAATTCTTTTTCTTCCAGTAGCATTGATAGACATAGAAAGAGACAAAGCTGACTGTGAAGGCCAACATCGCTGCCAAGTTTCCCAAACACACAGTAACTCAGCTAGAATGTTGCCCAAGTCAAAGTAGCTTTGTTTATTATTCATGGTTTTTTACTTATACTCAAAGTAGCTTTTATATAGATAACTTTTTTATTATTATTATTTTTAGTTTTTATTGAAATTAGGACATGTCCCACCATATATTTCCATTTCTCCCTCTTGTGTAATCCCCTTTACTATGAGGGAGGTAAAAGGTACTACTTACTGGTTTTCATTAGTAGTGAACACGAGTGTGGTTAGCCATATTATGGTATGTGTACAGACAACAGTTTGCACTCCCTCTTTACACAGAGCGTGTACTCAGATGGTGTACGCAGATGTAACATGCTGTCCTGGCCCCAAATTGCTTCCAGGTCACTTCAAGTCCATTTCCTCTTCTTTTTCTCCCTGGCATTTTATTGGCCTAGTAGAAATTAGCCACAAATCCAACTTGGGTTTAGTGTCTTTTGCACTCATTTGTTCCAATTTTTGTACGCCCTGAGCTCTTCCTCTCACACACATACAATTTATTCCCACACATGTTAGGCATGCTTGCCCATGAATTATTTATATACCTTTGGTAACTTCTACTTTTCAAATAATGAGAGAAGAAAATGTTTTCTGTGTAGGAGTTGTAATAAGGAGGAAATCCAGGCAGGCTGCTGAGCAAGAAGGTAGTAAAATGACCCAGGTTAAAAATAATACATTGATTTTGAATGGCTGGAGAAACACCACAAGGGTCTTTTGAAGCAGTCTTCTACCCTCAGAAATATTGCTGAGTGGCTAAAATTAGGAGCTGATATCCAGCAATGATGAAGCAGGCCTTCATTTCCCCAGTTTTTCCCAAAGGTTGGGTGAGATAAACTCAACAGTTGTCCAATATACCAAAGGCAGCATTGTCACTTACTTGCATGAAGGGAGAATCTATCCCTACCTCTCATGAGCTGAAATGACACAACTTTGCTGAGAAGAACAAAATTAATAACATATACCAAGGGAAAACACACTATGTGACACAGCTTCTTTGGTGCTTTCATCTTTTATTATACTGAGAAATAGAGGTAGGATCTGCTTTCACTTTCTAACACAGCCAAGCACATAAAGCAAGGACTGTGATGTCCAATCAAGATAGATCATTTAGAGAGAAATTTGGTAGGAGTTTGAAAAATAGTCCCATTTCATACATGTTTTGAAAAAAGGAAAGACACTGATGGTAAAACTGAGGATGCAAGGATATGCTCACCAGGAGAAGGACTGAGGGATTAAATTAGATAGTGACTTATTTTACAAAGACTTCATCCCAAGTTCATATAGGAAGGGTAGAAAACAGGAGTAGGACGATCTTCCTGTGTGTTATTGTCCTGCCACAGAGTGGGATAGCACTGCTGGCACCTACAGCCCAAGCTGAAGGTTTATGTGACAGACACCTCCTGTAACTGGATCTGTGGGGTTGGATGATACACGTATTGATGTGCTTTCTGGTGGGTTGTTGTAGCAACTAGGAAACAGGCAGATGGAATTCAACAGCACCCACCTGCCTGCCTCCATGGGTGCTATGGGCGAGGGCTTCTGGATGGACGGGGAGGGGGAAGCAGGGCACAAGGTCTGGCAGGTAAGGACTGAAAGGTCACCCTACCTCTGGAGGCCTGCATGTTCTCTCTGAGTGGATGGCTCTGAATCCCATTGCTCACAGACTCTTCAAACTCTCAGTCCTATTCTTAATTAGGCTTAAACTTGGTGTTTCTCCACTTCATGGCTTAGGCAAAATAAGAATAAAAACTGAAATACCATGAGAAAATGGATTCCTCTGAGATTTCATCTGGAACTCAGTATGAATTAATCGATTGGTAAATGTGATGACTGCAGCAAGCTAGATAATTTTTCTAAAAGTATAAGCCAATGAGGATTTGCAATTGCTATGCTTTATTCACCAAGCTACACAAAAAAGCATCCATTAAAAATGAAGATTCCTAGTTAAAGACTTCACTTTTGCCCTTGAAATGCTTTGACATTTTCTTCTTGCTCTTCTGCAACAACGTTATTTGAAGCTTAGTCTGGTATCCCAAAAAAGCTAGTGAGAACTACCAAGCTCAGTTTTTCCTGTATCCAAGTGACTTAACACTCTGCTGCATTTCCCAGTCAGGTTTTACTGCCCAATGGCTAGTAGTTGGTCAATACTGATTTGACAGATTGCCTATCTGAATCTACTCCTTTCTCTTTGCAAGTTTTCCAGAGCACAATACTATGATGAACAGGCTTCTGTGCTGATTTTAAAAAGCATTTTTTTCAATGGAAAGCAGCCCCTCCCATATTTTAACATCCCACTGTAAAAAAATGCCACCTAAAATCTTAACATCATGTTTCTTCCTACTGTTGATTTTGGAAACTGTCTCATCCTTCAGCTTCAGTTCTGCACCCTCAAAGAAATCACATAGAGGCAGAACAGTGTTGGCTCAAATAATTTAAGCCTGGCAAAATGGTGAGAGTGGTAACAGACCTTTAAAAGCTGAGGAACCCGTTGGTTCACCAGCTGCCCATCCAAACTGCACCTTCCACTTATCTAAGGTAAAAATTGACAAGAATTCAGAAAAAAACCATTTTGTGCTGCTGTAGTTAATAAAAAGAGACAGGAGGCCTAACTCTAAGGAAGGGAAAAGTCAGTTTTAAAGGATTACAGGAGAAGGAAATTGGTGCTGGAACAAACCCTTCCGTCATGAAGTTGCATCAGTTTTGAGGTGTTCAAAACAAAGCTAATACAAAAGGTTAGTATAACTGTTCCTTACTGGGGTTTGGACTAGATGACCTGAAAGGTCTTTGCCAAAGCTATTATCAGTGGTACTGTGATACCTTTATAAGGCAGCTTTTGTACTCCAATAACTCAGAAATGGATGTTCTTTTTAGAATGACATTTCACAGCCTACAAATCCTAAAATGGACTAATGGCTTTGACTTTTTGGGGTAGAAAGATTGGTCTGAAAAGTAAAGGGCTAGCTTGTGCTCAAAACTTTTGAACCTTTATTTGTTTGGTGAGAAATGACTCACACACTTCCCCTATCAATAATGATGGTTCAGAAGATGTCATTAAAGTCAAGAAGGTCAACAATTTGTGAACCACAATTTAAGTAAATGGGCTCTGAGAGAAAGCCTTTGAACCAGCCCACACCATGGTGGGCTGATGTTAGGTAGACAGATCCATTTCTTTGGAAACTCTAGGGATACTCAGATATTCTCTCACAGACAGATCTAAACTCATCTTCTTTATGGATTTTGGTATTTCTATGTGCATTTTTTAATGGAGGAAAAGATACACAGATACATTTTGTTGACTTGAAAGGGGACACAGAAGAGTATGAAAAAAGATGAAAGACGGTGAAAGGGAATGTGATTGTAACCTTTTACGCTGCTTGTATCTCTAGTGCTACAGGGTCTATTTTTGGCTTTGGTTGCATTTAAGTTCAGCCTCAGGGCTGCTTTAATACACACCACTTTAGATGGCTCCCAGGTCTTTTTTACTCAGCAATTCCAAGGGCATTTCCTCATCACTAATTCTTGAGAACTTCCCAGAAAATACAGAGTTGTTCAGTGTCTAAACCATCATCTGGTTGACGCTAATTTTTTCCCACCCTTACAAGCCATCAAAGAAAGAGTTTATGATGCTACCAGTTTGCATAAAGTTTGTAAAAAATAAGAGACATTAAAAGAACAAGCAGGTGTGGATCTAGTGAGGGAGTTCAAAGGGTGCTTAGCTCCATGGTCCTCTAGCAAGTGATGGTGCAGCATGCCCATACCACTTCAGCAGCAGCTAAACAGAGCCCCATACAGGTCATGGTGGAATCTGGCCCAGAACAAATAGCAGCTGCACAAAATTTGTGCGTATCTTTTGTACAGTTCCTTTGACCTGAATATATGTTTCAGAGAATTTCAGACAGAATTGAAAACTGGTTTTGCTGTCAAGGTAGGCATACCACATGTAGCCATGTACCTAATCCTGCATTCTTCCTGCATTCCAGGCACCAACAAAGTCAATGAGAATTTGAGATGCAGCATGAATACAGGGCCAGACACATCATTTGAATATTTTAAGGAATCTTCTTGGATTTTTACAGTTGATGTCATGTTTTCTACCCCATCAATATGGATTAACAATGGTCCAGAGCAGCAGGAACTCATTTGCTATTCATATATGCTAATTGCATGGTGCTGGATAGCAGGGATTTCTTCCTAAACTTCAAGTTTGGTTGTGGTTTTTTGTTTTGTTTTGGGGTTTTTTGTTGTTTTTTTTTTTTTTTTTTTCTGAGCAAATGGAAAAGAGAAAGAATGTGGCTATGAAATATAGAAGTGAAGAGGATTTAACACAAATACTGAAATATTCAGTACTTCTAAATATGTGTTCTGTACTTAAAAGAAGCAAGACCTGCAGTTCCTTCTTATACATTTCACACAGATGAAATCCATCCTTCCTTAGTCTGAACCCTGTCTGACTTTGAGGTAAGTCTGTGTGGTGACTTGATCCTGGCTGGATGCCAGGTGCTCACCAAAACTACTCTATCACTCCCCTCCTCAGCTGGACAGGGGAGAGAAAATATAATGAAAGGCTTGTGGGTCAAGATAAGGACAGGGAGAGATCAATCAGCAATTACCATCACAGACAAAACAGACTTTACTTGAAGAAATTTGTTTATTACCAATCAAATCAGAGCAGGATAATGCAAAATACAACTAAATCATAAAAACACCTTCCCCCCACCCTTCCCTTCTTCCTGGGCTCAAGTTTACTCCAACTTTTCTCTACACCTTCCCCCTGCAGTGGGACAGGGATTTGAGGAGTGGGGATTGTGATCTGTTCATCACATATTATCTCTGCTGCTCTTTCCTCCACAGGAGGACTCCTCACACTCTTCTTCTGCTCCAGCATGGGGTCCCTCCCATGGAAAAGAGTCCCCTATGAATTTCTCCAACATGAATCCTTCCCATGGGCTACAGTTCTTCACAAACTGCTCCAGCATGGGTCCTTTCCACAGTGTGTAGTCCTTCAGGAACAGACTGCTCCAGTCTAGGTGCCCCATGAAGTCGCAGCAAATTTACTCCAGTCTGGGCTCCTCACTTTCTCCATGAGTCCTACCAGGAGCCTGCTCTAGTGCAGGTTTTGCACAGGGTCACAGCCAGCCTCATTCAGTCATCCACCTCTGCCAGCATGGAGTCCTCCACAGCCTGCAGGTGGATATCTGCTCCACTATTAACCTCCATGGGCTGCAGGGCAACAGCCTGTCTCACCATGGTCCTCACCCCAGTCTGCAAGGGAGTATCTGCTCTGGCACCTGGACCACCTCTTCCCAGTCCTTCAAAGACCTTGGTGTCTGAAGGGTACTTTCTCTCATATAGTCTCATTCCTCTCTTCTGGCTGCTACTATTGTTGCCCAGGATTTATTTTTTTTTATGCCCTTCTTAAATATGTTCTCACAGAGATGCTACCACTATCATTGATTGCCTTGGCTTTGGCCAGTGGCAAGTCTATCTTGGAGCTGGCTGGCATTGACTTTTATCAGACATAGGGGAAGCTTCTAGCAGCTTCTCACAGAAGCCATCCTTGTAGTTCTCCCTGCTACCAAAACCTTGCCATGCAAACCCAATAGAAACTATTAATCCTATCATTTATTTATAGAATCAATGAATGATAGGCTTGGGAAGGGACCTCTGGGGATCACCTAGTCCAACACAGAGTTCACCTACAGCACATTGCACAAGAACACATCCAGGCGGGTGTTCAATACCTCCAGAGAAGACTCCACAGACTGTCTGGGAAGCCTGTTCCGGGGCTCCATCACCCTCACAGTAAAGAACTTTTCCTCATGTTCAGAGGGAACTTCCTGTGCTCTTGTTTGTGTCCATTACCACTTGTCCTATCACTGGGCCCACTGAAAAGAGACTGGCCCCATCCTCTTGACACCCACCCTTTAGATATTTATATCCTCTCTCAGTCTCCTCCAGGAAAAAATGTTCCAGGTCTCTCAGCCTTTCCTTGCAAAAAAGATGCTTCAGTCCCCTAATCATCTTTGTGGCCCTTCACTGGACTCTCTCCAGTTGTTCCTTGAGTCTCTTGAACTGGAGAACCCAGAACTGGGCACCATACACCAGATGTGGCCTCACTAGGGCAGAGGAGATGGGGAGAAGAACCTCCCCCAGCCTGTTGGCCACACTATTCTTAATGCACCCCAAGATACCATTTGCCTTCTTGGCCACAAGAGCACTCCTTAGGTCACAATTACATTGTCCACCACAACTCTCAGGCCCTTCTCTGTGAAGATGCTTTCCAGCAGATCAGTCCCTAATGTGTACTGGTACAGGGTTATTCCTCCCCAGGTGCAGGACTCTACACATGCTCTTGCTGAACTTCATTAGGTTCCTCTCTGCACAACTCTGCAGCCTGTCCAGGACTCGGTGAATGGCAGCACAGCCTTCTGGTGTGTCAGCCACTCCTCCCAGTTTTGTATCATCAGCAAACTTGCTGAGGGTACACTCCCTTCATTCTTCCAGGTCAGTAGTGAATATCTTGAACAAGACTGGACCCAGCACTGACCCCTGGGGAAGACCACTAGCTGCAGGCCTCCAACTAGACTGTGCCATTGATCACAAGCCTCTGAGCTCTGTCATTCAGACAGTTCTCAATCCACCTCACAGTCCACTTGTCTAATCCACACCACCTGAGCTTACCTATGAGGATGTTATGGGAGACAGTGTAAAAAGCCTTGCTGAAGTCAAGGTGGACAACATCCACTGCTCTACGTTCATCTACTCAGCAAGTCATGGCATCATAGAAGGCTATCAGATTGGTCAAGCATGATTTCTCTGTGGTGAATTCATGTTGACCATTCCTGATAACCGTCTTTTCCTCCATGTGCTTAGAGATGACCTCCAGAATGAGCGGTTCCATCACCTTTCAAGGGACAGAGGTGAGGCTGACAGGCCTGTAATTTCCTGGATCTTACTTCTTGCTCTTTTTGAAGGCTGAAGTGACATTGACTTTCCTCTAGTCCTCAGGAACCTCTCCCATTCTCCATGATCTTTCCAAGATGATGGAGGGTGGCTTAGCAATAACATCAGCCAGATCCCTCAGTACTCGTGGGGGCATCCTATTGGGGCCCAGGGGTGTCCAGTTTACCCAAATGATCTCTAACCTGATCCTCCTCAACCAAAGGAAAGTCTTCCTTTCTTCAGACTTTACTCTTATTTCTGGGGTCTGAGATTCCTGAGGGCCAGCCTTTAGAAGTAAAGATTGAAGCAAAGAAGGCATTCAGTAACTCTGCCTTCTCTGTGTCCTCTGTCACCAGGACATCCACCTCATTCAACAGCAGGCCCACATTTTCCCTAGTCTTTCTTTTGCTGCTGATGTACTTGTATTTTTCATCATTGTTTCAATAAGCGGTGTCACTTTTTGAAATCTCAACAGAGATTTCAAAATTCAGAGGTAATTCATTAATCGTTTCCTGGTTACATATCACCGCAGTATAGGGCATCTTGGAATAATGCATGAAGTAGTGTAACAACCACTCGCTGTATGAGACAGAAGTGTATACAAAATGTGTCTTGTCTCAATAATGCCAATTCTAGAACTATTTTTTCATATTAAAACACATTTATTTTGCAGCAGACTGTTCAAAACATTTCCTGTTTAGCAATGAAAGATTATAAAGTTTGAGATGCTGGTTCTTTATTTCCCTCAGTCTTGGCTTGCTTCTCACTTGCTAGCCATGGTGCAGATTTTTTTGCTGATATTGTCTGTTACTGATAAAATAGGTGGGAGAGGGATTTGTTAGCATAGGCCTTCAGCAATGATGTTTTTAAAAATTTGGAAAGAGGGTGGTCAAACACAGGAATAGGCTTCCTAGAGAGGTTGTCAATGCCCCAAGCTTGTCAGTGTTTAAGAGTCATTTGGCCAATGCCCTTAATAACATGCTTTAGCTTTTGGTCAGCCCTGAAGTGGTCATGTAGTTGGACTAAGTGGTAACTGTAGGTCCCTTCCAACTGAAGTAGTTCTGTTCTATTCTATTCTATTCTATTCTATTCTATTCTATTCTATTCTATTCTATTCCATTCTTTCTATTCTATTCTATTCTATTCTATTCTATTCTATTCTATTCTATTCTATTCTATTCTATTCTATTCTATTCTATTCTTTCTATTCTATGTTTTATAGTACCTTTTTATTTCCTAGTTTTTATGTCTCCATCCAATCCATCTGCAGACTTAACAACTGGAACTCCAGAGTTCTGCAAGCAGATCAGCATATAACTATGGAATTTACATTTTCAGATAATGCACACAGTAAGCCTCTTTTTCTTTTCTAGTTACCAATGCCAGCTAGGAACATCTATCATCTTTTTATAGGTCATCACATCATCATATGGATATAGAATCTGTTTTTTACAAGCTCTTTGATTAGATTACTAGTATTAGATTATGGGGGCTTTGCTGATGCTAAAAGCCTATTTACTTATAATTATGAAAATAGTGCCAGCTAGCTACTATTTCTCTGCTCTCTTTCTTTGCACGCTCTGAATTCAGGACACATTCTAGTTATCTGTTCTTTCATATGATTTCTATCACCCTGGCATCATTCACAGAAGACACTGGAAATCTGGCAGTGGCTATTGCCTGCGTGCATCCAACATGTGAAATAGAGCTTACAGGGAGAGCAATTGCACTCAGCTTCAACATTCTCAATATACTTAAGGGCAGGCAGGGGGCTTTGTTTTGAAGACCCGGTGAGACCAGAGGGTCTGGGAAGAAACCTAGCCTCTTGATTCCCCATAGCTCTGGTATGCTGCAACTCAAATGAGTGGTGGCTGGGACAGCCCAGCCTCTCTATCACATCCTGCTCCCGTGCTGGAAGCTGCAGGGGCAGCAAGATGGGCACTGGCCAGACTCCTTCTGCACCCTCGGGAAACTTGCCACAATGGAAAAATCCCCCACAGTAGACTGACACATATTTTCTAAACATGCAGTGCACAGCATGATGTTGGCACAGGAATCAAAGCAGGGTAGAAGGTCTGTCACAATATACAATTTTTAAAATAGAAGAATTAGAGGACAAACACCTTTTGAATGTAAGTTTTGGCTTGTAGATTGAGAAAAAGAGAGACAGTGTTTAAAAAGAAGGAAATGTTTTTATTTCCTGTATAAGAAACATCTCTTAGTACAGCAACATGGAGAACAATATTACTTTTGTGCTCTGCTAGATAATCAGAATAACAATTGCAATCACAATTGGACTTTGAAGGAAGAATGAGATAAGAATGCCAATTCTACCACAGCAGCTCAATAGCACCAGCACCTGGTAACGGCTGCCTCAGTCTGTTTGCAAATGAGCCTTTGTGTCTATCTGCATGTTTGTATCTACTCCATTTGTCAATTTGTACTGTGGATATTGCATTTCCCTAGGTTTAAAGTAACTTCCCTTATAACTTCTGAGAGATTATTAGGTATGATTTTCAAAAAACATCAAACTTACAGTAAAATTCCTTTTCATTTCACTGAGAGCAATGCTAGATGGGGATCAGGCACATCTGAGAACCATATCCAATAATAACGACACCTTTTCGAAGATGCAGAGTGTATTTTTATTGACATAATAGTGCTTCTCGCTCTAAGTTCTTCAGAAATAGTTGGTAGATAAGTTTCATATCGTGCCTAAGATGTACATATTTAGCAGATTCAAACTGTGGAACAGTAATCCAGAGAAAAACAAATATGCTTTTCCTTCTCTCCTTGTTTTTCTTTGCCTTTACTTGGTCCAATTAACTCCGATCTTATGGCCAGTGACCTCTCCTGCATCAAATATCTGTAGCTTCCACTCCCTCTCTAATAATTATTTAACTTGTTTTGATACCACAAGACCCATCTGATGGAAGTTCTGCCCACAGCCTCATTTTCCTCTGGTTATCCATCTTTTCAGTCACTGTGGCTCTTTCAGGGCTTCATTCAGACCGTGCAGCTCTTTCCCCTCCCCACAACAGAGTTTGCAGTCCTCCTTCAGGATCCAAATGGAAATATTGCTCTTATTGTCCAGATCCATTTCAATGAATGCAGTGTTGTCTAAACCCAACATCATAAAGGTTCATGTATCTGAAGTGTAATTTTTCTAACTTAAAATTAGCAAAGCCCACATGAACTTTTGGTAAAAGGGTATGAATTGCATTGCTTATTTCAGTTGAAACATTTAAAATTAAAACACTGATACATAAAATATTCTCATAATTTGTTCACATTGCATTCAAAGGCACCTAAATCTTCCTGGAAGTCTGGGAGACTCAGAGACATATGTAATTTTCACTCTTTGCCCAGATATATTTGAGTATCTTACATTTTGGAGGAAAAAAACATTTACTGTGAGGGTGACAAAGCACTGGAACAGGCTGTCCATGGAGATTGTGCAGTCTTCTTCTCTAGAGAGAGTCAAAACCCACATGGATGCAGTCCTGTGTAATGTTCTCTAGGCAAACCTGCTTTGGTTTAAGATGGTACACATCACATATTTGAGAATTGTTACCTGGGGAATCACAGAATGTCTTTGGTTGGAAGAGACCTTCAAGATCATCTAGTCCAACCTTCAACCCAACACTGCAAGCTCACCACTAAACCATGTCCCTAAGCACCAGATCCACACGCCTTTTAAATATCTCCTGGGATGGCAACTCCACCACTGCCCTGGGTAGGCCATTCCAATATTTGATAACACTTTCAGGGAAGAAATGTTTCCTTGATGTATCCAGCCTAAACCTCCCCTCGCGCAGCTTGCATCTATTCCCTCTGGTTCTGTCACATGTCACCAAGGAGAAAAGGCTGTCCCCTTCCTCTCTCCAACCTCCTTTCGGGTAGTTGTAGAGAGTGATAAGGTCTCCCCTCAGCTTCCTCTTCTCCAGACTAAACAACCCCAAGTCCCTCCACTGCTCCTCAAAGAACTTGTGCTCTAGGCCCTTCATGAGCCTTGTTGCCCTTTTCTGGACATGCTCCAGCATTTGTATGTCCTTGTTATAGTGAGACGCCCAGAACTGAATGCAAGGTGTGGCCTCACCAGTGCCAGTTACTGGTGGATGATCACCTCCCTATTCCTGCTGGCCACAGTGTTTCTAATACAAGAAGCTACATGTTTTCTATAAAATGGAAAATCTCTAAAGAATTTTTTTTTTAATTTTACTTCAATATCTGTCAAAAAAAGCTGTGTTAAGTCTTTCTTCTCCAAATAAGCAAGTTAAGGTTTGCAGTCAAAGTTTGGAATCTTAAGTTTAATCTAGTCAAAGTGTATGAGAAAACTTGCACATGATTTAGTAGTCTAATGCACTTGTTTTAAAAGGAAGAGCAGGTTTAATTGAGCATACAACTATGTCAACTTGTCATTCCTGGAGCAGGTAGTGTCTGCAGACTGGGGCTGATAAATTTTGCTCTAGCTGTCTGAATAAATCCTGAATTTTCTGGGGAAAGAGGTCTATCCAGTATTTTTCTGACACCGAAAGATAATGGAAGACATTTTGGATGTGAAATGTATTCAAGCCTGGGGAAGTGTGTGTGTGAAAATAGTAAAGTTTTATCCCTTTGACTTATTGATACTGGAAGTTATCAGCTTATTAGAATATAAAGAGAAATGAGGCCAACCAATGCAGCATTTCAGCTTTGGCCCATACAATGCAATTGACTCCTGATAGGGTCATAGTTAACCTGAAGGCAACAGCTTCTACAGGGCTGCAGAAATCCAGCCAAGCAGGACTAGTTGCAAAAATCAGAACCTCAGTTATTAAAAACCAAGGATCAAGAACACTCATCAGGCAAAGCACAGCTTTTGGGTGAAGAAAGAGGATATTGGATTTGGTGATGATATAGCTGAATATCTAAACCAGTGTAATATACTTGTCAACATAATTGCAGTTGTTTGTCTGATGATCCTATTAAGTGTTACAATTTCTTTTCCCCCATTATTTTTGTTTTGTTTTGTTTTAGGTAAATTCAGAGTGTGTTTTTTAAGCAGTTACATATGAATTATAAAGAAAATAGGTAAGAGAAATTATGATGAAAACACCATTTAGACTGTAAGCAGCTATGATAGCCTTACACCTTCCTCCTACCTGTTTCTGAACATCAAGTGTTCATACTGTTAATTGCAAAAGGAAAAGAGGTACATGATCTCGAGAAAACAACATGCATTTTTCAGAAAGTCATGCAAGAGGGACTGTTGTCTATAGCACAATAGCTGTTGGATCTAAAAATCCTCAGGGCCCTGTGGTCAATCTGTAGTGAAAGGCTAGCTAGACAAAATCTTCAGGGGAAAGGTTCATGAAGTATCTCAGAGAGGTGGGGTGGTTTTCTCAGGCTTCTCAGTAGAAGAGCTGGAAAGAGAACAGAATATTCTGTCAGTAGTACCTCATCTAGCAGGCTGCTTCCCTCTTTGTCTGCTTCATTGTTGACATATTTCTAGCATGCTTATGAAGATGGTGCCTTGGTGCCAGCCACAAACCAAACATCTGTATTACCTATGGTCCAGCAGGTGACCTATTCTCTACTTCTGTGGCAACAGCATGAGCTCACCAGACACCCCAGCACTGAGTTCCAGCATCCCAAGGGACAGTAACAGCCTTGCAGATGGTGGGTGTAGAAGCAGTTCCATGGACTTGCCCCAGCTCCTTGCCTCCAGAACATCTGGAGCTGCACTCCTGGTGGTCCAAACAGCCCCACTTGTAGCTGGACCCTTCAGGGTACCTCTCTGAGACAGTTGGGAAGGAGCATCCTTCTGCTGCTGTGAACACTCAAGGTGCTCAGGGTCTGGCAGTGCTTCATGCCCAGAAGAATCTGGCTTTAATATCACCAAACAGCAGATCATTAAGAGATTTGTGTGTCACACAGAAAGCTTGAATGGTATATTGCAAATACATAGGATATTACACATCATCAGCAAAAATCAGTTAACATAGAAATCCCATCAAGACTGTGCATTTTTTTTGGTTCTGTGAAGGCATTTGCATATTTTTAAATACAATCACAAAATAGCACACTAGTAGTTTTACTGTCAATTAAGTTATAAGTACAAGGATTTCTTTCCCTCCACCATCACCACCACTCCATTTATCTTTTGCTTAAATCCTTCCTCTCCAGAAATAATAAAAATCAAGCCTCTGGGGCCTGTTTATATAATGGGGGATTTATGTCATTTCAAGACAAATGGCATTTGCTGTTTCAGGGAAGCACCTGTATTAATTGTATTTCCTGCTCATGTGTTGCTTTTGTTTGCAATAAAAGAATTCATCTCAGGTGAGTTAACCTTGCTTTTAGAGAGGGCACCTGCAGTTATCTTAGTGCTTATTGTAAATCAAAACATGTTGAGCCTTTAAAGCAGTGGAATAAAGAGGTGCTGACAAGAGGGTATGCCAATAGGATTAGGAGCTTTTCTCACCTCTTGTATTATCAGGATGGAGAATTGAGTCACGTTAAATTACAGGGGGAAGAGATATTCCCAGAAATTCCACAGATTGGAGATTGACTTGGTCCTTCAGCAAGCCTATGGATAGGAGGGGCATTCTGTGTTCGTCAAGATTAAGGAGAGAAAAAAAAAAAAAAAAGAAGAAGAGAAAAAGACACCTCCCTTTTAGCCTTAGGCATCTATAATTGACCAAGATTTTTCTGCTTGTGATTTGATCCATCCAAACCCTGTTAGAGGCACTTGCCCCCAACTGAGACCAAGGCTGAGGTGAATAAGAATTAGGTGACTCACTCATATGTACTATACATGCATTCACATCTATTAGGATAAATGACATGTCATTCAATTTAAGCACAGGCAACTGGAGATTGTCATATTTTGAAAATGACAACTGTTATTTATTTATTGAGAATATTTATACAGGTTTTTCCTAGGTACAGAGAATGCATTTTTCAGCAGTTCCTGCAACACCAGTGAACCAAGCGATTACACAAAGACTAGAAAGGTAATTCCACAAACGGAGGAACAAAGCTGGCAGGCTAGTGACCACCAGGTCTGGGACAGCAGAGCTAAAATGGTGCAAACACCACCAAAATCGTTAACCTAGCCGTTTTCTGTGGTCCTTTTTAAAAGTACCCATCATAATGCTCTGATCGCTGCTATATTAATATGGTGCTGCTGAAAGCCATGTCAGGTGGCAGGAGGCAAGGCGATTTAGCCCCATTTTTAAGAATGAGAAAATTAAGAAAAAAAAATCAGATAGATTTGGGGGTAAGGAGAAGATAGGAAGATGGTGCTTGTCTTCTCCTGTCCTCACCCCAGTACAGCTTTCTCCCTCCAGCAAGGCTAGCATGGTACATCTCAGGTCACATGCTGTGGTCTGGGGGTTTTGTCCTCCCTATCCCTGTTTAGATCAGGGCTTTCTCTGTCTACCTCTATTGCCAGGCTGTGAGATGCTTGCTTTAAAAAAAACATCGTTAGTGCTGTTCGGATAAGTACTGATCAAAATTATTTCCATCAATATCCTATCTTTTTTATTAAGTATAGATTTTTTATTAAATAAGTAAGTAGGTAGGTAGATGAAAAAGAAAAATTCACATGGTCATAAAGAGGCAACTTTACAAAGTGGTTATGAGTTTCTGCCCTTATGTCAGTAAAAAGTAGGACTACCTTTTACAACCATGTCCAATCTTCAGGTTGGACTCAGCTCTAAATAATCACTACAGCTTTTCAGGACTCATTCCAGGTGGACACAATTTGATCAGTTTAGTTTTTCTTTTTCTTTTTTTTTTTCTTTTTTCTTTTTTTTTTTTTTTTTCTTTTTTTTTTTTTTTTTTTTTTTTTTTTTTTTTTTTTTTTTTTTTTTTTTTTT
>JANIJG010009141.1:0-12519 GCA_024611175.1 Megaceryle torquata | reverse complement strand
TAGCTCTTGCTCAGCATTGCTCAGCTCCCCTCTCAGGCTGCTCTTCTCCAGCTGAACAGCCCCAGGGCTCTCAGTCTTTCCTGACCACAGAGATGCTCCAGCCCCTCAGCAGCTTCCCAGCCTCCACTGGACTCTCCAGTAGCTCCTTGTCTCTCGAACTGGGGATCCCAGCACCAGACCAAATACTGCCAAAGTGGCCTCACTAGGTCAGAGTAAAGGGGAAGGAGAACCTCTCTTGACCTGCTGCTCATACTCTTCTTCACGCTCATGGTAAGAAAAAGCCTTTGCAAAGCCAAGAACAGTCATCACTGCAGGGTCTTTAGGCAGCCGCAGTGCCATGGGCCCAGGCTGGTGATACATGCTGCTGAACCACAACACCTCACGGGGACTGAGTGTTTTGTTCAGAGACATGTACAGCAAACGTGGACAGATTTGGGTTGCTAAAGAAATCCTCTCATCTTCCTCTCAAAGGGATGTATGAACGAATGAGTCTCCTCTGTCTGCATTTTCAGGGCTGGATGTGCTTGCACCACACAAGCTGACAGTCCCCTGAACCCAAATCCAGGCTGCAATCCACACCACTCCTCCTTCACCTAGTACCTTGATGCTGTACTTTCCTTCACTAGGGTGGTTTTTTCCACCAAATTCTGCATTTAGTGGCCCCTCTCGCTCCCCTATTTTGCACTGTGGCAAAAAGAAAGTTAACAACAACTTTTTAAGACTATCCATTTACGGGCACCTACCTCAAAATCACAGCTCCAGCAGGAATCACATCTGAGACTCAACAAAAATATCTGTTTACACTGAAAAGTCTCAGATTTCCCCCCACAAACTATATTATCAAGGACTTTTAGTCTGTTTTCCAGGGCAGAAGAGTAATTTCTTTTGCCAGCCCACTATTAGCTTCCTACCTGCCCAATAAAATGCCAAGAAAATTAGATTAAGTGTCAATTTTAAGAGAAAACAGCTCACCGTAATGAACAATAAATGTTTCATTTCTGCAAATTTGCCTTTTTTTTGATGCCTCCAGCGAGGTTGGGTGGATAACTGCCTGCCTATTTTACCTACCCCAAGGGCAGCCCTGTTAAGTATGATTATTGCTAAGCTATGGATAGTAAACGGAGCCTTAATTATCAATTTCCTGGCTCAAGAATTTGGTTCACAGGGAGAACACTGTAGTAACAGTATGTGGGCTTTATGCTTCTGTGGATTTTTTTTTTTAAGCAAAAATGAGGAGCAGACACTGCGTGCAAAACGCAAAGCTGCTGTTTAGAACAGGAATGCAAAGTTAGCACCTGCAAGAGGCTAAGAGGAGATGTGGGTTCAAGTCCCCTCTGCTTCTGACTGTTGTTCATCACTGGCATGTCCCTGTGGAGTTCCTCCTCCCTTGCTCCAAAATAGCAGAGCAGATGTATGCAAATATTTGTGGATAAAGGCAGAAAAAGAGTATTAGGTGATGCACAGGTGCATCTGGAAATCCAGGAAGAATCTTCCATCACTTTTGGATAGGGATTTTTTAAGTGTGTAATTCACTTTCCTTCTCTCAGCATCTCTTATTCAAATGAAAACACTCATTAAAGAGAGTGAGAAACACCAACACACAAAAAAGGCAAGCAGATCAAATTTAAGTATTTCTCATCTGATCAGAAAAGCAAAGCTTTTAGTGAAGTGTAATTGAACAAAATCCTGAATCACTGGGGCGGGGGGGGGGGGGACAAAGCTCCAGTTTTACCAGCAATCCACAATAAACTCGCTGCCACCCTGTGTTCTCCAAAGGATCATTTGCCTTGTTAAGCCTCCCAGTTGCTCACTTTGCAACACCTCTGAAGTGACAGTAATACAGACAGCTTGGGGTATCTGCTGCCCACAACACAGCTTGGCTTGGTGAAAGCCAAGGCTACACTTCAAAGTGTGACCAGCTTACAGGACTCAATCTTCTAACCTTTTCCTCCAGTAAGGAAAAAAATAATAATCTGTTCAACAGAAAGGTTGGAAAACACCTCTAAGATCACCATGTCCAACTGCCAACACCTCACTATCCCATCAGCATGTCCTCAAGTGCCTCATCTACACGATTTTTGAATACTTCCAGGGATGGTGACTCCTCCACCTCCCTGGGCAGCCTGTTCCAGCTCCTCATTACTCTTTCAGTAAAGAAATTCTTCCTAGTATCTCATCTAAACCTCCCCTGGTGCAACTTCAGGCCATTTCCTCTTGTCCTGAGAGAAGCAGCAGCACCTACCTCACTACAACCTCCTTTCAGAGAGTTGTAGAGAGCAAGGAGGTCTCTCCTCAGCTTCCTCCAAACTACACAATCTCAATTCCCCCAGCCTCTCCTCAAAGGACTTGTTCTCCAGACCCTTCACCAGCTTGGTTACCCTTCTCTGAATTTGGTCCAGCAACTCAATGTCTTTCTTGTAGCCAGGGGCCTGGCTATGAAACCTGCAGATGACGAGTGCTGGGTAGGTGCTACATACCAGTATTAGAAAGCCTCTCCTGAATACATTTCACCATGTACTTGATATATTTGCATCACTCTGGACAATAAAATTAATAGTACATCCACTAAAAATATCAAAATTACTCTTTGGGAAGGAAAATTACATAAGAGATTTTTATTTCTTCTCCATTTTACACCATCCCAAGGACCTAAAACACAAACCAGAATACAAAGCTTCTGTAAGGTACAAAAAAAACTATCACAGTACAGCCTTAGCCAACACAGATAATTTCTGAGCAGCAAAGGATTTGTGGAGTTAAGCGAAGAAGGCAGTTGCTAGAAGCAACAAATAATCATTTAAGCAGAGCCTTGTGGATGTCTGGAAAGACCAGTCTCCTCTCTGTGGGAAACAGCTGCAATGTGCCAAGGAGACTTCAGCATTAAAAAGGAAAAAAAAAATCAGAGTAAAAAGAAACCCATTAGAATCTAGTTACTTTTCATAAAGCACCTCTTGCTGATGACCATGGCAGCTCACCAATTATATTATTTGCTTTCTCATTTGTGTTTAGAGCATTGGGATCATTACTGGATGCTCAGAGTGCACTAACACCCCAAGGCCAAGCAGGCAGAGCCGCCCCGCCGAGAGCCGGCGCTCACACACACGCAGACGGCCAGCGCCCGCTCCTCACGACAGGAACTCTTAACAGACATGAAACAACAACAGGTGAATCAAAGAGAAGAGGTCAAAATGTGAGGGAAAAGGAACAAAATAACCTGAGATGAGAGAGAGCATCTGTCCATCTCTCAGCTGTCCAGAAGAAGCAACCGTAAGCAGACACAGTTACTCAGCAGCAGTGAAGTGCAAGCTGTTGGAAGGATCAAGTGTTGACTTCACAGATGTATGGAAGGTGCAGGTCAATGCTTAGCAAAAAAGAAACACACTCAAAATGCACTCGTTTGTTACTACCTTTTCCTCCCCTAAAAGCTGTACAGGGAAACAGACCATTAAACACTGGCTCTCATCCTGATAATTTCAAGGACCAGGCCTTGTAGTGAAAATGTCAAGTACCACCTATGATCATAGACTGGTTTCGGTTGGAAGAGACCTTTTAGTTCATCAAGTCCAACCATTAACCCAGCATTGTCAATCCTACCAGGAAACCATGTCCCTCAGCACCACATCTAAATGGCTTTTAAATACCCCCAGGGATGAGGACTCCACCACCTCCCTGGACAGCCTGTTCCACTGTTTAACCACCCTTTCAGGGAAGAAGTTTTTCTTCATGTCAAAGATCAAACATGCATTTTGAAAATGTTTATTGGAGGCACTTTAATAGTATTGAAGCCTCTGAGTTAATCAGCATAAAATGCCTAAGGGAGGAAACAAAATCTGATCCTTTCTGAAAATCAGGATTTGGTTAGTTTGATTTTTTTTTTCCCCCCTTATTTTTGTAGGTGTAACAATATCCTGTATGGGAAAAGAGCCTGTCTAAGGCAGTTGAACAAGTATTCTTCCTCCTAACTGCTGTCTCACCTGCGAGACCTTACAAGCAGCTATGTTTCAACAGAGCATAATGGAAAAGTTTAGCCAAGCACCCCTGGGATGAGAACGACTGTACTTCAGCACATGGTCTACACCACAGATTTCCAGAGGTTCATTAAACTAAATGGACTTATTTGAATTTTATAATTGAAAACTGTTGTCTTCCAGACAAGTCCCAAATGGGGTGATCTACAGCTTCCAGCACTGTTTAACCTCAAAGCTAAGATCTGATAAGACACGTTTTGAAGCCTCTGCAGAGTCTGGTTGAAACCATTGTAAAAGTTGGTTCCTTGTGAAACAAAACCAGCCAGAAGGAAAAAAAACCCACACAAATCCAAAAGGTATTTAACAATTTAACTCAGTAGCAACGTGTTGAATGTTTTCTCATTAATTTCACAGGTTAGTTGTTTCCGTGAAATTCTGGATATGAGGACAAATCAAAATATGTTCATGGAGACAATGAGGTCATCAAATATTGCATCGTACAAATCTATAGGCAGGGGAAAAGGGGATCAGTGTAAACTGACCGTAAATTTAAGGATCTTTCTCTTGGGAAAAGAAAGAAAAGAGTGAAATACTGGGGCCAGCATGCTCCATCCTCATCAAGGGGAATGAACACAGGGTACCCAGCCTCCAGATGAGATCTTCATTGTGCAAAGAAAGACAATAACTCTCTCCTTCACTGCCAGAAACAGCAGAACCGAGTCTCTTCAAAATGCTGTTAAACGTAGAAAGTAAACAGAGTATCCTAAAACCTTTTCCTCCTCTACTTACATTCCATTAATCTTTCACGCTGCTTACACGGTTAGAGCTTTTTCAAAAGAAGACAATGATTTTTTTTTTTATCATTGAGGACTTGCAGATGTCCGCGTGATAGTTGCGGTGAAAAGGCTGAGCAGCCTCCAGCAGTCTAAACAAATATTCTCTATTTTGCTAAATTAACCAAGCCCTAATCAAATTTCACAACAGCAAGACAACCAATGCAAGTAAAGCTGGTGATCAGCTGCTTTCTGAAACTAGGCTGGACCACAGTCATTTACGATGATGACTGACCGAAGTAGTCGCGCTCCTTCAGACGTCTCCAGCAACAGCACGTTAAGATGACAAAAACCAATCCCACGCAGGGGCAAAACCACAACACCAACTATGCAGCATTTTCCACCTTGGAAAAGGGATGCAGACAGACCCATGGGATGCCAGTTACACTGCCAGAGCGATTCAGCCACCAGTCTACTCACTGAGAACCTGTCCAGGACTATCTCCATATACAGGACACCACAGGCATTAACTCTCTACCTTGTTTTGCAATTAACTTTAGATCCAAAAAGCCAACACAGCTATTCCACAAGCTGTCACATTCCTGGGGAAAAAAAAAAAACAAACACCACAAACAAGTCCTAAGGATCTGCCACCTGAGTGATTAAAAGATGAAGAGCAGTTAAGGAGCCACTGACCACCTTGCACTATGAACCCACACGGCATCAGAACAGTGGCCATGCAGGAATCAGCAAGAGGCTTTAGAAGCTTCATTATCACCCTGTAGGCTCCAATACTGCACTGGAATGTAGAGCTGTTGGAGGCAGTATCTTCAAAGAGTTGAAACCACATGATTTGTAATCACTTATTAACGCCACCAACTATTTCTGCTTCCTAGTTTTTTAAAGGTAGACTAAACTCTAGCTCTGCTCAGTAAATTCTTTAAAGCTAAACTAAGAGCTGAAAAATAACTCTCCATCACTGGATGTGGTCAAGACTAGCTTAAAACGGGCTCTGAGCAACCTGGTCTAATGGGAGATGTCCCTGCCCATGGCAGGGGGGATTGGAACCCGATGGTCTTTAAGGTGTCTTCTAACCCAAATCATTCTCTGATTCTAGATCATTTTAGGAAGAGTTATCGTTTAAAACCATACTCAGCCATAAACTATTTATTCTCAATGCATTTCTGAGCTACTTATCTTGCAGAAGAACTACTGTCTTTATAACACTGGAAACCACCATTAAGCAATAAAAGTGGTTTTAAGAGACCATTACAGTACATACAGATCAGAATAACTCTGCTTTATCTCTTGCTACAGTTATTTCCCAAATGTAACAACAAGAGCCAGAGTTATACATCCAACTTTCTCACTCCGCACCATAAACCAGGGCATCACTTCTATTGCTTTAGACAGAAAGAGAAGACCAAATGCCAGGTCATTAGTAAAAATCCATTTAACAAAGTTCACTGCAAACTTAATGAAAATAATGGCCAAAAAGCATCAAAGAAAAAGAATTCCACTTATAAAAAATAAAAATACATTCCAAGGCGTTTTTTTTTTTTGCCTGTAATTTCAACTTTTGCAGACATGAAAGTAGGAAATGTAGTAATTCTTGCCTCACTTTTAGTTCTCCTTGACACCTGTCGTATGTGTTTCCCCGTGTGGAAGCTTAGCACAAAGATTTCAATGAGGTCTTATGGAGTCACTGCTAAAGCTTGTTTTCTCCCAATTAGAGCAGCTATTAAAGGCCAGGTTTTTTTAAAAAATAGCAACCTTTAATTGGAAAGAAAACCACCCAGCAATAAATAAAAGGCAAACACATTCACCAATTAAAAATTTGACAAGATCTCTCTCAAAAAAAAAATAATAGCATTTGCTAAATGCCACATTGCTTGTTTCAGAGTACAAAAGCTGCTTCAACCAGCTCCCAACAAAACAAAAGGTTAGGAAAAATCAATATACATACACGTGTTTGTCCTCTGAAGGATAAAAAAATATTCCCCAAGTTGTCGTCCAGCAGATGAGCAGAATTTTCTCCATTCTTTGCGTTATTTTTTTTTCAACTCTTAAGACACTGCCAAAGCCGACACGATCAGCGTTACAACTTCCACAACATAATCTCCTGATCTCCAGTGCCAACATTTTGACCTCACAAAACACCTTTTGGTTAAGGAATTTGAAGGATCCTTCTCATGCATGAAGGAATTAGCGCCTTTGCAAAGCGGGTGTGCTGAGGCACAAGTGCGAGTGCTGTGCCTTCCACCACCCGAGAGAAGCACGGGGACAGAAGCTGTAAAGCCCCGATATCCTGCTCTAGAAAGTCACAGACCCAGGAGCTGGATCTTCTTGTAGCAAATAACTGTCACCTCAGACTCAATGTGATGTCATTTCTTCTCAGCAAGATGAGGACAAGGGCAAATGGAAGATACTCTCATATGCCCTAAAGGTACAGCAAGAAGGAAAGTTCCCTTGAGCTGCAACAAAAGTGGGGGGATTTTTAACAGCAGACTTTGCAAACATTTATTAAGCTTCCCAAACACATTTTACTTCTAAAAGATTTAGTGTCATGAATAAACCCTCTATTTCTCCTCTAGGAGAGACAAGAGGGAAGTTGTGCCCAATAACTTGGCGTAACCCAGCAGCAGCACTGCTGAGGGTGTGACTATGCTGCTTTCTTCACTCGGTTCCTGGCTCATCCCGAATGGATCAGTCCTGTCCTGGGGCAGTGCTGAGCATCCTTCACTCCTGACACTACAGGCAGGACAGACAAGGCACCAGGTTCCCAATCCACATTTGTAGTATTTCAGGAGGGCTGGTGTCCTCATGCTCCCGCACCGCTGGGCAGGAAACACAACAGCAGAAGAACACAACAGAGCAAGACATGGTTCAGGCTGTAAACAATCTGAACTGCTGCTCAGATATGAACAGGTTTTGGAAACAAAGAGATACAGGAACATTTAGGTTGGAAAAGGCCTTTAAAATCAGAGTACAACCGTTAACCCAACAGTGCCAAGTCTACCACTAACCCATGTCCCTCAGCACCACCTCTCCACGCTGGGCTTTGAAACCCCTCCAGGGATCATGGGCACTGCCTTGGGCAGCCTGGGCCAGGTCTGGACAACCCTTTCAGGAAATATATTTTTCCTCGTGTCCAACCTAAACCTTCCCCTGGTGAAACTTGAGGTTGTTTCCTCTTGTTCTGTCACTTGTTCCTTGGGAGAAGAGACCAACCCCCATCCTTGTCTCCTCCTCTGGAGACATTCAAAACCCACCTGGACATGTTCCTGTGTGACCTGATCTAGGTGATCCTGCCCTGGCAGGGGGGTTGGACTTGATCTTTCAGGGTCCTTTCCAACCCTGAACATCCCATGATTCTGGGATATTGTTACCACCTCCTTTCAGGGAGCAAGATACCACAAAGACCCCAAGAGGAGACCCAAGCTGGGTGGTTTGCTGTGAACACAGCCAGTCCTGCTCAAGTCAGGGCTACAGGACAGCACCGGTACCAGGCACCTTCACTGTGTGGCTCGGGAGCCAGAAGCTGCTCCTCTGAGCCAAACAACCTTCGCAGGGTTACTGTCACCTAATACATCCCAGTTCAACTCAGACACCAGGATTTTATTTTCACCTTAGTACTCTACCCAGCAGCACATCTCCTCCTGCTCAGGAAACAACTTCTTCCAAATTAATCCATGCTGGAGGCTGCCTTTATTCTCTATTCCTGACAGCAACCAGAAAATTCAGGTGAATTTGATCAGAAAACAAATCCTTCTAAGGGAAACAATTCCCAAAGAACAAACGTGTTCCGCAAAGCAGCAGGAAAAACAGAGGGACAGAAGAGATTAAAAGCATGACAGCCCTTCTTGTTGCATCTTCCTTCACCTCAGAGTTTGCTGCATTCAGAGCTGCTGAACAGCAAGACTGCAGAGACTAGAAACAGCCCCAAGTTTCCAAACTATACCAAGACTCTGATGAACAACAGTGATGAAACCCACACCGACATTTCCACAGTGAATTTTCCTGCAACAGCAGCATCCTGATTTTAGACCCATGCCCCACCTCCCCTAAAATACCTGTTCTTACTTGATTTCAGTGCTGCTATAAAATGCTAAATTTTGTCAAGGATCTTGCCCCAAATACTCCCCCTGAAAGCAAGACCCTCTTCTCCTGGTAAGTCCGGTGAAATAAGTACAAGAATCCCTAAAACCAGTATCAGAGGAAAGGAAAGGATTCAGTCTCTTGCAACAGAGCTACTGAGCTTGAGTCTATATCAAAAATAATCCCTTCATTAATAAAATCAATTATATTTATACAAGGCCTTTCAGCTTCACATTTCAAAGCATTTTAGGGAATCACACTAAAAAGATTTTGCAGACCTGATCACAGTTTCATTTTCAAGATATAACTGCCTTTACTGTGACCAAGTAAAATATCACAACACTTGAAGAAGCTCCTCGGGTTTTGTTTACAGCAGAAGAAAGCAGTCCAAGTTTTCCTACTTTTCATAGACTATTTCCTTTTATAACCCTTTCACACAGCAGCAAGAGAGAAATAAATGCTTATTTAGCCTTCTAAATAAACAAGTAAATGCAAGTGTAAAACTACAAGGCTCAGCAGAAGACTCTATCCATAAATGTTTTGGAAATAAAGCTATCAAGAAAAGCAAACTGCTACATTTCAAACCAACAGCCCACTGTTAGGATCTGGACTGTCTGAAGCTGAGTAAAGTTAGTAGAAAGACACATTTAAGCCACCTCGGTCTGAATTTGTTTGTGAATAATTTATGAGCAAACCAACAAAAAATTTCACCTGTTGCTAGGCAAGTTTATCCTCACCTGAGCTACTAAATAAAAATAACATACAAAAGAAAGTGATTTAAATTTCTTTCCGTGCCATTTGCTTTTTGTACTTGGCTACCCCTAAGAAACATGAATGTTATTAACACAACACTTTTGCCTTCCTTGGCAATCAGTTCTACTCACAGGTTTTCATGCTCTGGCTCAACATGGCACTTCAAGGTCTGCAAAAAAAAAAAAAACCTCTACATCCAGAGCACTTTCTAATTAAATTCTGGAGGTTTAGTTATCAGGCTGTTCTATTGAATAATTTTAACTTCATAAAGTCAAGAACTTCAATGTTGTGTTTAATAGTGGACCTCAACTAGCCCAGGTATCGGTGCCTGCGAGCCAAAGATTATTAGACAGACAAATTTTGTCATTTGGAGAGCAGAGAAACATGCTTGGTCTCATCTTATATAGAAAATAAGTCCAGATTTATAGAAATAGAGATACAAAAGGAGAAGCTTCAAATATTCACGGAAAATAAAGGAAGCATTATAAGAAAAAATAGGAAAAATTATAGGAAAGTAAAAAAAATAGGGTGGTTATAACAGGAAATGCTGCAGCAATCAGTGCACATGTTTTTTATTCTACTACTGTCTACAGATTACTGTATTTTCCCTCAGTTAAGGTACAACTTCCTATGCTTGACCTCTCCAACTTACTCAAATTAGAGGCTGATAAAAACCCACCAGGTACAACACACTCAAAATCCACACTATTTATCCTTGTCCCAAGTAAAAGGTGCAAGTGCCCAGCAAAAAGGTCAATATCCTGGCCAAAAAAACCTCACTTTTTTTCAGGTTTTTCACAACTACTCATGTCTTTATTATGCAAATAAGCCATATGAACTCATTAATAATTGCACCTATGAGCCTGGGGAGGCCTGAATAGAAAATCTGCAGGAATAGCACCTATTTGAATAGTCGTGTATTTGAGTATTAGTTTCCCATCTCCTTCCCTTACAAAATAAAAAGTTCCCTAAGCACAGGACTACTCGTGTCATACCTCGTGTCTCTAGGAGGTCATGCCAACATAAACCTCTCTCCAGCTGCATATATGCATACATGTAACTCTAACCTAAACAAGTCTGGATTTAGAACACATTTTCTTATAAAACCACCAAATCACACAGATTTGGAACCAGCAAAGGGGCCACAGGCTGCATTAAGCATCACTTTTCCTTGGTCAGTGTGATTCTTCCTCCCCTGTTAACCTCAGAGTTATGAAACCACAGTCACAACTCTGGAAAGGGTAAGAAGTTCTGGGACCTGGCTTATTTTTTCAGAGCCACCATCTACCTCAACTTCTGCAAGGTCTGTTAGAGTAATGAAAAACAACACAATTTTGTCCTAAAAATCATCATTCACAGAAGACTCGAAGGCCAGAACGCGTCCTAGGTACAGAACAATTGCTCCCACAACTTCTCCAAATTAACAGAATGAGAGGAGCTTCTGGCAAAGGCATTGAAAGAGAGACCAAAGTTTGAAGGTTCATTACAACTGGCAGTACCATACCAGTATGACCAGCTGCTGCCCACACCTGCTTTAAAGGATGGGTATCAAGCCAAAGTTTCAAAGCTGCATGTGGAGAACATCAACTGATGTCAGAGATTTACAAGCAGGTGAAAAGTGGCACAGAGGGGGAATCAGTGAAGTGAAATCAGGCCCTTGCTTGGCTCCAAGCACCTCACAAAGCCATTCTCTAGCAAAGGAGAGTACAGGAGTAAGGGCAGACAAAAGTCAATTATTTAAACACGACTAGACACAACTGCTTTCTTCTCATCCCCAGCAAGAAAGGAGCAGAAGAAGCAGCCCTTCTCCCACTGTCACAGCCTAAACCAGGATGGAGCCTGCACAAGGGACTTCCTATAGCTCCACTGCTTTCCCAACCAGCTGTGTTTTACTCAGTGCTGCTGGGTGCTTGTGGAGGGGGATGAACCACGGGGTCTATAGCAAGGAGAAGGTGCCTTCACCCTCCCTATAAAACATTAAGTTAGTGCCAACTACAGGATTTACTCCTGGGAGCCCAGCAGGGAGCAGAGTGAGGGGAAAAGAAAGAAAGGAGGCAGGCAGGGCAGGAAAACGGCGAGAGAGCCCCCAGAAGAAGTCTTGCTCCACCAGCGAGGCCACCCCACCGCTGTCAGGGCCAGTGAAGGACCCCAGGCTCAGGAGGCCCACCCCGGGAAGGCCCCTGAAAGTACCCAAGGCCTAGGTCACCAGCAGGGCCCGGGAGCAGCCCTGGACAGGACGGGAGGGTGCGGAGCGGGGCCGCGCCGCCCCTACCTGATCACAGAGATGAGCAGCCCCGAGGGGTCCTTGCTCTTGCTCATGGAGCTCCGGTAGCGCCCGGCCGCCTCGCCCGCCGCCATCTTGTACCCGCCTCACCGCAGAGCAGACACACCTGCTGGCACGGCGCAGCCAATCAGAAGAGAGAGGGCGGGCCGAGGAGGGCCCGTGAAGCAATAGACAGTGAGGAAGGCAGAGCGCGCGGCACCGAACTGCTGTGTAGCGCGCGGCGGTGCCGCGAGGGCTTCTGGGAGTTGTGGTTTTTTTACGATGGTGGCTCCGCTGCCTTTTCTGGTCTCGGCCGAGCGAAAGGGGCTGGCGATGCTGGGAGACAAGAGACTGCTCCGGGGACAGCAACGGGCCCTCACCGCCAGGAAGGACAAGGGGCTCCTGGGCGGCATGAAGAAGAGCGTGGGCTGGGGGAGGTTCTTCTGCCCACCTCTGGAGTATTTGGTCCAGTGCTGAGATCCCCAGTTAGAGAGACAAGAACTACTGGAGCAAGTCCAGCAGAGGCTGGGAAGCTGCTGAGGGGCTGGAGCATCTCTGTGGGCAGGACAGGCTGAGAGCCCCATGGATGTTCAGCTGCAGAAGAGCAGCCTGAGAGGGGAGCTGAGCAATGCTGAGCAAGAGCTAAAGGGCCCTTGAGGGGGCA
>JANIJG010009140.1:87415-135988 GCA_024611175.1 Megaceryle torquata | reverse complement strand
ATGGCCTGAAGCTGCACCAGGGGAGGTTTAGGTTGGATCTTAGGAAGCACTTCCTCACAGAAAGGGTGATAGAACACAGGAATGGACTGCCCAGGGAGGTGGTGGAGTCACCATCACTGGAGGTGTTTAAGAAAAGATTGGATGTTGCACTTAGTGGCACAATTTAGCTGATGTCATGGTGTTAGGTCTTAGGCTGGACTCGATGATCTCAGAGGTCTTTTCCAGACTCAATAATTCTGTGATTCTGTGAGGCCTTGAGCACCTCTGGGTCCTCCTGTCCCACCATCACCCGTTTCCATCTAAGATGAAATGCTTTGCAGGGTAAGGGACATACCTCCCACATGGGTACCAGGCAACAGGGCTGGTGTGCCAGTCAGCACCCTTTTGTTGTGGGGCTTCTTGTGTCCTGCAGGGTACTGTGCAGCCTAAGGGCAGGGGCCTGGAGGTGGTGTCACAGATACAGTTCCTCCCTGAGAAAAACATTAGTGTTTAAAGCCTCACAGCCTCTTGCTTTTTCCTTAATTGCTGAATTTTCATTTTTGGAAGAATATGTTCACCTCTTTGTCTCTCCCACAAGCTTTGACACAGCAAAGGTTCCCCATGCCCCTTGAAAACAGTGAAAATGGACTCCATCCACTTAACTCTCATTGTTTCTGAGTTTATGTAATACTTCATCACCACACTTACAGGACTGAAATTAGCCAGCAGTTATTGTTTGCATTATTACAGGCAGCCCACAGCTAGGGAGTCAGTATGTGGTAGCCAAAGTATGCACTTTGCCACCAATCACAGGTGGTGACAATACAGTGTACACTTCACTGCCTGCTGTCATCACTCTCAACAAGACATTTCAGTGGTGTTGAGCTTTGAAATCAGATTTCAAGGCGACAAGAGCCCTCAGGATTGTGGAATTTAAAGTTCGTCTTTATCTTCAAAGCAGCCTGCAAGGCTAACGTGCCATATTTTTGTTTATGCTAATGCTTCATCTGTAACCCTTAAGATTTGCGAAACTGATTGTAAGGTATTCACAGGGGAAGGCAAAAGGAAAGAGAACAGAGAGATTTAATCAGGGCTATATTCCCAATATGTTGTCTATTAAAAACAAGCTTGCCTTCACTACGTGAGGACTGCAACACGGCAGAGATCTGTCTAGCGCTTTTGTGGCACTGACATGTTGAAAGCTACATCACAGGCACGTCAGTTACCCCTCTCCACAGGGGAGCGGATTCTTCCTTCAAATATCCTCTCCTGCTTTTTTCTGTGTTGTTTTTGAAGGGTTTCACCTCTTCTGTTGCTATTTTCAAAGGGTGGGAGGAAAGATAAGATTACAAGGCAGTGTGGGCATGGTTACGGTCCAGTCCCTGGTGAACATGCAATGGAACATGGAAAACCGACGAAAGGGAAGGGAGAAGCCAGGGACAGATAGAGACATGGTTTTGGAATTAATCTTTACTTTCACTTGTGAGAATTTACACCTGTAACTCAATCACACAACAATTATTAAATAAATGTTTATGCAGAACCATGAGAAAAAGTAACTGCCTGAAAGGTGCATCCTGTTTCCTTACAGGTGTGGTTGTGAGGTACATTTACATTTGCTTTTACTGTATGGTTCATGATGTTCTCCATCAAGAGCTCTGGCCCAGCAAGGCCCGGTGATGCTCAGGGGCAGCACAGGTTTGCAGTGCCAGTATCCTCAGTAGCTTGTGCTTGTTCTCTCATCTCTAATCTGGATGCCTTTGTCAGATATCTGTCCACTTTTTATAGAAAAACATAGGCTCAGATACAGGGGGAAAAAAAAAAAAGTGTTAATAAATCATTTAGCCTTTTTAACAACATCTTTGACAATCCAATCCAGAATAACCTGAAGTATAATAAGGAATTTTATTAGATTCTGTTCTACCTATTTTGCAGTCTTTGTTGGGAGAAAGCAGTGAAGCTGAGCTCAGGGTGCTCAGGTGGACTCCTGACAGACTCTGTTCTGCCCTCTGTGGTTGTAAATCCTAGGTCAATGAGCGTGGCGTCAAGAGACTTCTCTGACAGTGAATTTCACCTACATACCACTGAGGCCAGAGGGATTTCTCTATGAGCAGTAGCAGTAAAAATTTAACTTTAAAAACAAATTAATGTCTACATTTCATTGGGAAGTTAGCCAGAGGACATACAACTGGAGTGAAGAGCCTGAGCTGTTAGTGACGTAGCAAGACAGAAGAAGGTAGTCAGCAGTTGCCAAAAATTTTACTGTAGAAAATGTGTAAAAATCTTCTTTATCTGAAAGTGGCAAAAAGCCTCAGCACTTTGGCAATGCTATTGAACACAGAGCAGCACAGTCCACTTATCTCTGCTTCTAATTCACTCATTTCATTTACTGTGTATTTGTGTACTGTGCATTTTTATGGGGATCCAGAGGATTTAAATGTTACTGGTTTGGCTGCTGCACTTAGTGTCATGCAGCAGCACCTCACACATGGGAATAATTTTAGATATGCTTTTTTTTTTTTTTTATACAAGTGGATATGGCTTTTTCTGTTTGCTTTGTTATAATCTGTTTTAGCTCTGAGATACCAAGATAACTGGTGCTCAGGAAAGAATTTGATCCCTCTGCTCCCTGTAAAGAGTCTGCTCTGTGGTAGTCACTGGCCCATTTAGTTTGCCTTCAGGCAGCAGACAGTAGTATAGGGTCTGTCTTCTGTCCTGCTTGGTATGCCTTGAGCTCACTGAATGATTCTCCTTAAACATAAGCGGGGAGAAAGCCCCATGCCAGCAGTGTGTTCAGTGACTTGGTCATTCAGAGCACATTTAAATGGCTTTGGGTTACACAGAACTGACTCTTTGCAGTTTCCAGACTTAGCATTAGGCCATGCCTTCAAAACATGATCAGCATCCTCTTGTTCGATGTCAAATTTTACCTGTTTTTTTTGTTTATCCCTTTGACTTAGTGAGTAAAGCAACCTCACACCCTGACAGCAGCTCACTTATAGTGGCCAGATCTGTAGAGGTCACAGCCAGCAATTCCTTGTAAGCCACCTATGAATGGAGGGGAAATAGTCATATAGAAACCCAGGTGCCAGTTTTAAAAGGTTAAGGAGGTATTTTCACACAATCTCAGGTTTGAATAGTGATATAAATAGTAACAGCAGAGTTAGGCCAACAGAGTGAAAACTAAACTCAGATTTCACCATGCTGATCAGAAAAAAAGAGGCCGTTTTTTTTTGCCTTTCCACATGTGATGGTAATTGGGTCCTGTGTGCAGCTGCTTCTGGCTACTGACAGCCTCACTGGTGACCTACAGCCTCTGGCCCTGCTTTGTTGCCTTCCCGTGTCCTCTGGTGTCTGCACTTCTGTGGAGAATCTTTCTGCTAAGTGCCCTGAACAAATCTGGGATGAGTAGGCTGTGACTTGGAGAGCTGATGGACCTCAAAAATATGGATATCAGATTTTTTAAGGAATGGTAAGTTAAACCTTAAAGTCCTGCAAATTGATTTGGCTCCACTGAAGTCAGTGGGAGTTTGCTATTGACTTTAGTGGGAAGAGAATTTTATGCCATTAATGTTCAGTATCTGCCCATACTCACAATCTCCTTGGAAAAATGTTGCCCTGAGATAGGGAGTAGCATGTAAAACCTCAGGACAAAAGGATTTACTGGGGAAGAAACAGAGAAGGAGTTAGAAACTGCAATAATTAATGGAAATGCCACATGACCTTTAATGATAATTTTTATTTAGAGAATTTTTGTTTCAAAAAGGCTGGTCTCACCTGTGAGAAGCACACAGGGACTGTCTGGTTAATTGGGAAATGGTTAGTAGGGATCCCTCAGCAAAACACACCAGTACAGATCCTCCTGAAGCTGCTACATCTGCTTCTTTGAGAAACACTTCTTCCACATCCTCTGCTATGATGCCAATGCGCACTCTTGGGAGATGGATAAAAACACACTCCAGATTTTCACATGCCAAAGTGGGAATAATGATTCACTAGTTAATTCCTCCTTAACAAAACAACAAAATTACTTGAAGAAAAAAACAAACAACAGTAAACCCTATTAGACTTTTCTGCAACACTAGAAAAAAAAGGGAAACATTGTAAAATTAGGTGTGTGTGTGCAGAGGGAAAAATATCCTGCAGCATTGCCCAAGATACTAATGAGATGAGCCTTTCCGTAATTGGGATTTGTCTCATGTATGTAATTTATTAAAGAAAAAATGAGCTGAACACAAAAATTTGCTTTTTAACAAGGTGTTTATGTTTATCCCTTTTTAAAAAAATTTGCTCAAAACTTATATTATCAGCAAGTAAATATGACTTTTATAATTCTTCTAGTGTCGATAATGATAATCAGCAAAATGAGTGTTGGTTGTGCAAACTAAGGGCCTGAAGGCACTATTAACTTAGTCAAGTTTCTCTTCAGACTTCAAAGCATTCTGGAGAGCAGAATACACACAACAAATATTTTTGGGTCAGTGTTTCCTTTTTTAGTATTCATTTTCTGTCCTCCTTTTACTGGCTGATTTCCAAAGTGTGGGACAGCATCTCAAAGTCTAAACACAGACTGCAGAAAACAAGCCATGCAACCATTGATTGTTTTGGTGCAGTAGTAATGAATTTTGTCTGGGGAAAAGAAAAGGAGATTCTTCTCATAGCAGCATCTCACTTTGTCCTGCACAGAAAGAACAAAACAGTTATCCATCTTATTCTAAAAGAAATAATTTATAATATATTTATGTTTTCTTCTTTGCTGACAACTTCAATAAGCAGTTGCCCCGCAGTCGTAAATAGAAAAAATATTATGGTTCTGTGATCAGGCTTAACTCCTTTCCTCCAGCTTTTCTGTGAGAGTGTGTTTTTGGAGAGGGGGGGACCATTGGAGATATTCCTGTCCATTGTGCTGTTGTTGATATCCCTACCTGATGACAAAGAAACCACCCACCATCGCAGGCCTCTCTGCATACAAACGTTGCTGGCCTATTCGTCAGTCCAGCAGAGAGGGCTGACAAGACATACTACACTCAAATGTAAAACACATGGCTGCAAAACACTTAGTTTCCTGGCAATAATTAAGAATGCTACTTGGCAGGTTGGCAGCCACATAAAACAACTGTTAGTCAGCTTTAAATTTATTGCTTTCCCAGCTTATTGAAATGAAACCCATATTATAAACGTATGCATGAAATGAGGCCTCAGATGATGAAACGACATGCATATAAAGTCAAGGCAGAAGTAAATTGTCTCAGGAGAGCTTTAAAAAGTTGCTGTGTCCTAAAGCAAGCAGAGAGAAGTACACCTTCTGGGGTGAGCCACCTGAAAGCTCACCTGCCTTTCCCGACTAACTGCTATTGAGCACCCAAAGTGCCAAAAAGCATCAAAATGCTTGCAAAGTTCAATACCAAATGGAGAAAAGCTAATTGTCCCCAAGTTTGCTTTCACCTTTACAATTATCCAGGGAGAGCTGTCTTACATGGGAGATATGCAAGTAGGTAACATTATTAGGCCCTTTGTAATTACTGCAAATGAAATAAACCAGTTTCTGGCTGCCTTTCCTCTCTCTCTGTGCCATTTTGCCTGGCCTGGGTGGCAGCCCAGCCTGGCATAACTGTCTTCGCAATCCCTGTGATCATAAACCTTTCCCTTTGCTGATCAGCAGACATCATCTCCATCTTCCCATCACTTTGCTTCCCCAAACAGCTCAAGCTCTTCACAACCCTCTTCATGAGCCAAGCTTTCCATTCTCCCACTGGTCCAGCTTGACTTTTTCTTAGTGAACTTCTGGAGAATGAACACAGGCTGCCAGGGGAGGGGACCTCCTGTGCCATGCATGATCTCATGGCTCTCCTGCACCCCAGGACTTCATGGCATTCCCCAGCCTCAAACATAGGAGAAACCAAACTCCTCCAGTGTCCAGGTGTTGTCCAAAAAAGTGGATTCATTATCTGGTGTGCAGTGAGTCAAATTCTCCTGCGCTCAGAAGAGACAGCTTGTTTATTTGAGACTTGTGCAAGCTCAGTGGTTTCCCACAAATCAAACACACCAGACAGACTCTTTGTGCTCTATTTATACACAAAACTTGCAAAGTTAATAATTTCCAAGCCCACCCTTTTTACAATGATTAGTTAGTAATTTACATAGAATTATAATACTGCTGAATCCATACTTCTACTACTACACATGCCCAGAGGAGGGGTCCTCATCTAGGCAAGGATCTTTTTGACCAGAGGCATGATTTTTAGTCTTATAATGAGGCTAGTTCACTTCAGGATAGCAATAATTATCGTTTAGCTGACATTACAAAAGTACATAAAACCAATGTAATCTCTAAGTCTGTATCGTTTATATGTTTTCCGGGATGCTTCTCCCTCAAGGACAGACAATTCTTGATTAAAAGTTCCCAAACTAATTATGTTGACAACTTCAAGGATAGTCACCTTGTTCTATGCAGTAATAATTGTCAAAAGGCCTAGCTAAATTCTTAAGCAATATTTCACAATTCCTTCAGCTCCTTCTTTGTTTGCCTCCTTTTTTTTGCCTAGATAGATAACACAGGCGGTGGATTCAACTGCAGTGTGACATCATTATGTACATTTTTTTCCTGCTGGAAAACAAGAGGGATTTATGATTATCTAGAGCCTGTTTATAAGGGTCCTGAAATGATTTCAAAATTTAGATCCAAATCCCATAAACACTTTGCCATATGACTGACTTGACTTGCATGAAGCAACACTTCCCAGCTCTTTGAGGTTTCTCATAAAGAAAAGCTGTACATGTGCTAAAGTGTTTGCAGAATCAGCTCCTTGGAGCTAAGTTCTCATTTTGAATAGTTGCACCGCTCTTCCTGCAGCCACTGGCCTCTCAGGGACATTCAGGTTTCCCCTGGGGTAGAAGAGCTTTAGATGTTTTACTGCAATAAGCCAAAGCTGGGCTGTTTGATGCTCAGAGCCCTTCTGTCTGCCCTGCCAAGAGGACCAGACCAAACCTGCCTGCACTGGACTGGCTTACCTGGTAACTGTTTCCAAGGGATTCATTGAGCTGATACTACTTAAGTGTACTGAAATCAAAGATAATCTAGTATCCAGAAGCTATGTTAGGAAGCTGATCATCTGTTTGCAAGTTCTTGACAAACTTTTCAATGGACAATGTTGTAGGTGATTTACATAAACCTTAGTACATGTTCCCAGGAATGGCACCCTGATTTTTTCCTGAAGAGCTAGTGTTGGTACAGCCAAGAAGCCATATAATCAGCATGCATGCTTAGTTAGTTTTTCTTCTGGACTGAGATTATATTTTTGTCAATGTGTATTTATAAAAAATTCCAGACCTACGCTGGAATATAAATGAAACCATCATAGACTTTTGTAAAAATGAAACGTGTCAAAATGATGGTTTTCAGTTTGAAAAACTCAGGTTTCAAAAATAATTACTTGCCCTTGTCTGGGTATGATCACAAGATTCATCCTGGGTAATGGGAAATCAGCATATTTATCAAAACCAGTCTGCATCTGTGGAATGTCTTCACATCAGTGAAATTCAGCATTTCAAAGAGAAATAGTACCATGAATCTCCTTCTATAATCATTTCCAAATAGTGAAGATGATAATGCATCAATTGTTAGAGCAGAAAACAATGCACTAATCATAATTACAGAAACATTCAGCAATCATTTTGTCCCTAACAATTTGTTACTGTCCTCTGTAGTTAATGCTGTTACAGTATCCCATACAGAATCAGTTTCACAGAGGTAGTGAGTAGTTTGAATCTAAGCATTTTGCATCACACAGACTACAAAGCTCAAATAATATACAATAACAAAGCCCAAACCACATCATTACTGTTGTCCTAAAACATTATAAAAATGTGTGTTCTCACTGACAATGTGAGCAACTAGATATAGGGTAAGCATAAATCACAAGGAAGGGAGGAAATGGTGTGTCCATGTGAAGAGGATATACCTCAGCAGTCAGCTGTTGGATAGAAAGAAGTACATGGAGGAACAGTAGGGAAGAGATGGATACATAAGGAACTGAAAGTGGGAAGGTTAAAACTGGAGCAAAGGAAAAATTATAGGGTGGGGGAAATGGCAGAGATGAACGAAAAGAATAGCAAAAGAGAAAGAAGATGAAAAATTTTTTCAAAATGGAAGAAAAGAGAACATAAGAAGAGAGTGGAAAGGGAAGAAGGAAGAAAAAAACCCAAGCCTCAGAGCTAGGGGGAAAAAGGATAAGCAGAATAAAATAATCCTTTGAGACAAGAAAAAGCAGAAAAGGGAAAATAGTAGCAGGAGGGAGCTGTACACTGAAGTGCTTGGGGTTTTTTTAAGCAAGCTTAATTGCAGGATGTTGCAGTAAATAAGAAACACACAAATATTTTCTAGGGGTTGTGTATATACACTTCTGCATCAATAGATACACTTACACCCAAATGGACATCCTGAGCAGCCTATAAAACCATACCACAATCCCCTCAGAAAAACCGCAACTGTAAACTGTGCACATGCACACATGGCTGCGGTAAATGGAGAGCAGTTATGATAGACGTTTCTTGGCTGCTTAGAAGATACTGCCCAGACGATTTTCATCCCTTCTGGTAGGCCTGCTAAAGTGGCAGGGAAAAGTACAAGGAAGAGGCCAGAAAACCTGGAGAGGAAAAGTTTGCCCAGCGGCCTTCTTATTGGCATAGAGAGGACACAGAAAAAAGTAGTCCTGGAACAAGTATGTTAATCTAGCTACCTGGAAAGAAAAATGAAATGAGGCAAAAGGAGGAATAAAGAAACTTTTGCATGTGTAAACAAAATAATTCATCTACTCTATATGCAAAGAATCATAGGAAAGGACTGATGATAAATCTTTCAGGAAGACATTGCTTTATGGCAGTACTTAGTCCAATACGTTTAAAAATCTAAGTTCTTTCACATAAAAAAAAACCTGGGAAATAATACACAGCATGGATATTTTCTTGAAAATGTTCATTTTGTAGTAGTGAAAAAAGCAATTACCATTAAAATAAAAGTTTTCATATTTTCCCCATTTTTAATTACTGTCTTGTACTTTTGTGTGCTCCTGAGTTATGGTTTAAGATTTATTTTTATATAGATTTTTTTTTTTTTTTCCAATCTAGACACTAACTTTGGTCTTTTTTTTATGAACTTTTGGGGTGTTTTTTTGTTAAACCCCCTTTGATCTGGGGAACAAAGTTGTAAATCCTCCCCATGTCCTGAAATTTCTGAAATCCCCCCATCTGACACAGACTCAGAGTCTGTTCCTGGCAATATTCCAGCTGCCAACTGAAGTTCCAGTCAGTAATGGCATTCTCTTAAAATATGTCAAGGGTAGAAGTTTTATGATGTACTGTACACACGTGCTACTAAAAATTTGCAGCAGGGCAAGTCATTTGTAATGAACTTTTTTCACTTGTGAATTATCTGCAGACAGACTTTTTTTTTTTTTTTTCCTAATCTGATTTATTATTTGTAGTTTGTTTTCAATTTCCACTGGTAAAGTTTGATCTGCACTTCCCCCTCCCTCCTTTACAACCCCCCCCATATCTTTTTGTTATGAAATTCTGATAATAAAAAATTGAAATGGGACTTTTCAGCTGGATGTGCGTTTTACTTTTTTGTGACCTGACTGGATAAAGGAAATTCTCTAGTTTTGTATTTCTGGTAAGCATACCCTCAATATAAATTAGGCATTAGCTCTCTATATTCCATAAAGTTTGCTTTCATCTAAGAAAAGACAAAACCCACCATATAGGGCTAATCAAAACCTGTGCTCAGGTTAAAAAAGGTGGTTTTGCTTTGTTACAGATACAGACAGATTTTTCTTAAATTGTCACAAATTCCCCAATGAAATATTATCTCCTGTTTTCTTATCTTTGATGGCTCAAGTGAGCAAATCACTCCTTTTTCCTTTAGAAGAGTAAGTGGACTTAGGGTCTGCTAAAAACAATAGATTCTGACATTTGCTGTGATTAAATTGAAGCTCGTGGGGACAGAAGTCAGCAGAGAAGTTGTGGAAAGATCCCATTCTTTAACAGAATTTCAGCATCACCTATAAAGGTGGCCTGTAAACCACTTGGCTTTTTTGGATGCTCACATTCTTTATTGGGTTGCCAAAGGTGGGAGCAAAATATGCGGGATCAGCTGATTTCCACTTTGTTGGGAGTGGGAGGCAGTGACTGCTTTTAGAGGGGTCTGTCACAGCATCTGCACCAGCACTGGGGTCATGGGAGGGCTGTGGGCCAGTGGTCGGCTGGAGGTGCAAAACCAAGGCAGAGGCCATGAACAGGGTCCAGTGTTCTTGAATGCTGAGGAAATGTTTAATGTCAAGGCATGTTCTATGTCAATCAAACACATAAACCACTGTTACTGTTACCAGGACTGCATAAGCCCATAAAGATGCACTTTTAAACCTTTAAAAGTAAGGTACTGTAATTACATCTAATAGAACCCTCTGGGTCCCAGGGGTGCCTTTCCTGCTTTTAAGATACCCAAGGTGGATGAGGTAAAGGAGAAAAAAACCCTTCCTTAAAGCTCTGAGGGCGGAAAAATGCAAACGCTGTCCAATTCCGTGCACAAGATCTCTCAAGCCTTGATTTATTTGCTTTAATAACTATGGGATCTCTCTCCACTCTTTGGCTTGAGAAATTGAAGCCATGAGGCTGTGAGAATGCCTTTCTTCCAGAATAATCTTCTCTAGTGATGCTCATTGGGGAAAGCCATCAGGCTCGCTTTATTTGAGCTGTGTGATGCTCTTTGTAAACTTGTTTAAAATCTAAATTTATCCTAAAGCTGCCTCCTTTCACACAATAAAAAGACCTCTTTTGGGAGGCAAAAAGCTCGACTTAGGTGACCCTCCTGTGGTTAACATTGCATAATGGCTTTATGATGCAGCCACACGTCTTCATGAGCAAAGATGGCTTAGATTGGAGCTGCCAGGCTCACTTTCCTGGAGGAGTTGTGGGTCAGTCAGCGTGCTGGCTTTCTGCTGGAAATAATGATGGTTCCTATCAGAGGAATAAATAAAAAAAGGAATTAGGCATCCAAAAATCTGGGAGACGTGCAAGCCATGGATTAAAATCAGATTGCTGAAACTGTTACTGTCCACTGCCTTTCATCATCCCCCCATCTTGGCAAATACTGGTGCCTTTGAGGCAGAAGCCCGCATTTTAAGCCTCGACCTCAGGGCTTGGTCCCCCATCTCCTGGCTAGGCTGGGAGCAGCCTGGGCAGATGCATGCCCCAGTGCTGCACTCAGAGGTGACAGTGGCCCAGCAAGGAGCGAGAAGGAGGGCTGCACCCCGCAGCAGCTCCCACCATCTGATTTCAATCTGCTGCCACATGCGGGAGTGTCTGCAACCACATGTGAGGTGCAGGGCTGCTGGTGCAGCCCACTGGTCCTAGGGGACGTGAGGGGTGCAGTGGTCATCCATTGCTTACCCATGGGGGCTTGGCAGGATTTCTTGTCTGCTGGGGTTTGTTTCCAACTGGACCTGCAAAACCCCACTCTGTGTTTTTTCATTGGCAGTGAAGGAGGGATTTAGACATAGAGTCAGAAGTGCAGGGAGTAAAAAGTTGACAGTGCAGAATAGTGCAGTCACTGCAGAAAATGGATTTTTTTTCTGTGTATATTTTAAAACAGAAACAAGCCTCGGAGGTCATGATGAGCAGCACTTTTTGAGATTCTGTCTGAAGTGTAACTGGCAGGAACACATGGACCAGCTCCACAGCCTGCTTGAAGCTTACAGTCATTTCCAGTGTGGGCAATTAGCACTGGTTGGGAATTTTTCAACAAAACACTCCTTTGTTACAAAATGCCAGTTCATTGGCCCCAGTATTTTCATGAAAATTAAAGGTTTCTGAGGTCTGACATGAAAATTCTGGCCAAATCAAGATAATATATCCCAAAATAACAAGTTATTTGGGGCACTCCAACCTGAATTGGATGGAGTTGAGCCTGGAAACTGTATTCTTCATATTACAGGTGAATTTCCAAACACCACGCTGTTGTAAGACAGCTGTTGGCTTCTTTTTTGTGAGAAAACATAGCTGGTAGGTCTGAGTGTTGCTCTCATTATGATTCAGTAAATGTGGGGCTTCACAAACAGGAAAACTTTCCTACCCAGTTCTCTAATGAACAGCTTGAAAAACATTAAATAAATAAATAAATAAGGTCTAATTCACATGTTGTGTGTGTGAAACTGTGCATTTATATGTATGAATATCTGTTAAGAAGAGAAAGAAGAAGAGGAATAAATCCTGGTCAAAATACATTGTTTTAGGAACAGTGAACTGAATGAAAAGAGCCAGGAAATTCCAAGCTGAGGTTCCCAGTTGACAGTACATCTGTCACTTGCATCTTGATATGTTTTTTATTTCCCCTGATGGCAAGAATTTCCATTTATGAGGATTCGCTTTAACTTTGAATTTCCTGATTTTTGTCAGGACATGAAACAGTTTTATGTTATACATATAAAGAGCAGTTTTAATCTCTTGGTTTGTTATTGGAGTCTAACCTAACCTCATTTTATGCACCCCTACACCTTTCCAAATTAGACAATTCAGGGTTCAAGCACAACTAGACTTTCCTGAGCTGGCACTAACAGTTTTGGCAAAGAGATCGGGGTGCACCGAGCATCTTTTTTTCCCTGTGGGAGGGCTCCTCTCTGCCTGACGGCTGGGTTTCCCTGGCCTCTGGCTGCTCCAGCTTCGCAGGGTTTATTTGCAGTGTGTGGTAATCTAAATTCCTCATGAACACCTTCCATCACTTGCTTGCTGATCCGTGTCCTGTTCTTTTGGCTGAATTACATTTTAAAGTCCCTCCTGGCTTCTCTCAGTTGGGTCTGATGCTGGCTGCTATGAAATGACCCTTATCCCAAATGACTATCACTCATGTTTGCCCTAAAAAAATACAATGCGCCTATAGTGTTAAAGCAAATAAGCCACATGTCATATTAGCAAATACGTGCAGTTAAAGATCAGTAGACCAGAAAGAGCCCACCTCATATTGTCTTATGATTCATATTTAAATATTTCTCCCCTCAGAGGTGGGAACTCAGTCGGATACACTCTGTGTGGCCCTTTCCCACCAGTCCTGAGTGACCAATAATTAATTTATGCTGAATGTAATTACTCCCCTGTTAACAGTAGTTTTTCTGCACTTTCTCTCGGTTGGCTCTGGAGACGTACATGTTGAGTGTGATGTATGACTCCTGGCACAGAATGAAACCCTAGTCCTGTGAAAAGACATAGATAAAGTGAGGTTGCTCCATTACTCGCTAATGAATTTATAGGCTCACCGCTCTTATCTGAAGTTACAGCAGAGAAAAATTCTTAGATGCTATTAGTGTAGTCTTGAAATAAAGATATTGGGACTTGGATTTAGCCATCCTTCTCTGTCCTGTCGCTTCAATGGGCACTTCAAAACAACAACAAGAAACGTTTTTAATCTAAAAGAAGGAGAGTGAGACAGACAGCTGCTGTGGCCTAGGCTGCATGTTCTCCAAGTAACGCCAGGGCTGGAAAAGTAAGGAATAATGAAAACACTTTCCCACGTGATGATTCATTAATGACACATAGGCGTGTGCAAAGCTACACAGTACAGCAGGGGATGCATTACAGATACTGAGCTGACACAGCTATTGTGTTTCAAAGCGGTAGTCATGCTAATGTGGTGCTGGCAGGCAGACGTTAGCCTTTTTGGAAGGCGCTATAATAGCTTCCTAGAAATTAAAGACAGAAGGGACTATACGGATCATATACCCTGTCCTCCTAAATACCTCAGGCTGCTAAGATTCATGCAAATACCTTATACCATGCCCAAAGCTGTCAGTTAAGGTAAACATTTCAACCTTAAAAAAGCTGAGCTTAGTGTCAGCAGCAGAAGAAATCCAGGGCCTGGTGCCTCCTGGATAGGAGTCCCTTGTGCTGGTGGGATGCAAGGTAGGTTTAACAAGCTCAGGCAGTCCTGCCAGAAAAAAGTCATGCCCCAGGACACACGGGTAGGTGGAAAACCCCCAAGATCCAGTAAATCTGGTCTAGAAGGGGAAATCCTTCTTCAGCCCAAAGCTGAACATCCATCTCTGGTCTTGCAGGCAAGGCATATCAACAGTGGTGGGGGCTCCGTGTGACCATCAGTGAAGGGGATAATTCAGCAGAAGTGGGGTGGGGAGGGAATCAGGAGCTCTAGAGTTGAACTATTGGAGGGAGGGGAATCTTTCCTGACCCTACCACATAGAAAATTGATTGTTCTGGCACATGTGTGGAAGTTTCTCGAAGGCCAATTAAAAAATTAGGTGTGTCAATAGCCTGCTAGCTGTTGTGAAGAAACCTGTGTTTTAAACCATAGGGGGTAACAAAGGCCTTGTTACAGTCTGCTGGGTAAAATTTAATTTATACCAGTAAGCAGACCCTTGAGACCTAACCTGATACTGCCACACACCAAATGGGGTCAGTGAACAGACCCCGAGGAAGCTGGTGGGGAGGGGCAGGTGACAAGGGCTTTTGGCTTTAATATAACAAGCTGAAAAGAGAAAATGTGAGAAAATATTTGCAGCTGAAATCATCAAAGGAAACACTAAGTGGTAATACAGGAGACTACCAGGAAAGATGTTGCTCTGAGGGTGGCACTGACACTTTACTCTAGGAGATACCTTGTCTAAAAAACTGAGCAAGAGTGAGACGTTAACAGGTTGTACAGGCTTTGTGGCACTGGTCTCCTTGTCTTCAGCAGTCTTTTTCTGTGGTAATATGGGCAGCTAGGGTCAGAAGACATGACAAAAGCCATTTTATCCTCCTGTGGCTAGAAAAGCCACTGCAACTACATTTCAGACAGAGCAACCATAGAAGAGTCTTGCCGAATCTCAGAGGGTCTGACCACGTGGCACGTTGGCCCTGCAAAGCTCAATTGGTAGGGCATGAGGGAGACCAAAGCTGTGCTTCAGATGTGCTCACCCTGTCTTTCCCTTGTTGCATGCTTCCTTGTTGGTTTGCCTTGAAGAAAATAGGATTTGACTTCTGCGTGGCCTGGAGAAGGGACAGGTTTTCACAGCAGGCTGGTGCAGATGGAGGAGGTGGGTGGTCAGAGGTCTGAGTCAGGGAGTCCTGGCAGGACTGGGAGCCACGGGGCTGGGAGCCTGCCTGGCAGGACGTGGTGGACTGCATTTCCCTTCCTTCCTCACGGCCTGGATTAGTGCACAGGGCTCCTGACCGCAACTGTGGATTTCTTCATGGAGAACAAAGCCCTTTTTCTTTCTTTCTTTCTTTCTTTCTCTCTTTTTTTTTTTTTCTTCATTGGATTTGGCTTTTGGAAAGGAGCTAGAAACTATTTGCACCAGGAAATACAGGCTGAAGAATGAGTGTGTCAGCCTAAGTCCACTTGGCAGGGCTCCTTTGACTGCAGAAGTGAGGGAGCCGTGCTTTAGGAGGCCTGCTAGTTGTCAGTGAAGACAAAATGAATAGCTGTGGATTAATTGAGCACTTCTACTATAGTTTTTATGGAAGAAAACTTCTTATTTCTAGGAAAGAACCAGAGATGATGTTTCTGCTCAAGCACACATTTTAATTGGTCAGACATTCACTACATCTTCTGGGGCTACAAAAAAAAGGTAACAAGATTTCTAGAAATGTCCTCTATCAATGAATCCTCACCACTATGATGACAAAGACAAGATTGTTCAGGTTGCTTTGGGGGACTGTTATTATTAAAGAGCATACAATTAAAAATGTTTCTTTAATGTAATAATGAGCACAGTAATGAGTTGGGGTTTTAGCAGAAAAAGAACTGACTTTGTCTTTTGAAGGGGAAAGACTTGCTGTAATGGTTTGTCTCTGGTGAGCAAGGAATTAGAAAGCACCTCTTGGAAGATAGTGGCAGACGTATAAAACAGTAAATTCCACCTCTCCCCAAAGTCAGGTTGAAAGTTTTATGCCATCTTAAGAAGAGATCACAATGTACAGGGTTAAAAACAAGACAAATCCTCCCTCAGTGACGATGAATGCCTCTGCCAGCAGAATTCCATATGAAAGCAAAAATTCAAACATTTTACACAGACAACAATGACCGTACTGCCAGATTCAAAAGTTTTTGGCATTAAGGTCCTGAAATGAAGGCAGTTATCTACAATATAGGCTTTGTCAAAAAAACCCAAACCAAAACAACAACAAAAAACCCACAAACAAACAAACAAAACAAAAAACCCAATATATCTTTCTAATTAATTTATGAAGACAGCTTTCATTTCTTAATCTTTGTATCATTTTATATTTGCAATACCACAGTTTCTGATGTGCAACTGCTTAGAGAGAAGATATGGATCATTTGGGTAACAAGGGAGCTTATTTGGCATTACTTGACTTTTATATCTATCCCGAATATGCAAGATTTTTTAAGCATTAAATCTTACAAGAGGAAGGAAAATAAAGAAGAAAAGTTTTCCTTTTCACACCACACCAGATCTAGCTGAGACTGGATACATGGAGAAAATACCAAGAGTGAAATTCTAGCCCCATTGAAGTTAATGGCAAAATTCCCATTGACTTCATCTGGGCCAGGATTTTACCCTTTGAGTATTTCCAGCTCAACCAGAAGCAGGAAATACTGGAAGGCTCTTGACAGAGCCTGTTCTCATGATATTTCCAGTCTAAATTTTCAGGCCCTGTTATTCTGCATTGTTTAGATCACACAGTAAAATAAGAAGGGTGTTGGGAATACGCTGTGCTAGAAATACTTCGGAAGGTAAAAGTAGAAATAGAGATGAGATTTAAATTAAAGGGAAAAAGGATGAATGAGGTGACTTCATGTAGAAAGTGATATAGTGAGTTTTGGGTTGACTTTATTAGCTCACTATTACATAACAGAACGGTTGTAACATTCTGTGGAAATGATATATGAGCTGGTACACTACATTTATATAATTTTCACTGAACATAACTCCTGCACAATGTGGAAAATAAGTACACTGAAATCTTTACCCCAAATTGTGCTGTCGTGCTTTAGCTGCACACAATGCTTTCCCAGAGCTCTGCGGTGCCACTGCTGCGAGCAGCCTCGGGAAGGAAGGACAAAAGCTGCAGAATACAGTAGTCTTTCACATAGAGGTAATTAAAAGGAAACACAGCCTCTGTGCCCTGAACACTTTGGACAGGAAAGGGGCTCTCTCTGCCACCATCTGTTGGCGAATGGGGGAAAGAAAGTGTGTTGAACGTCCTCATCTGGGGAGACCTGCCCAGACCTGAACTGCACAGATGTTCCTCAGAGCAAAAAGTAGCTGCAGAGCTGCAGTATCACAAGGGTGATGTGGCAACTCGGACACCTACACCTGCATGCATGTCAATCCAGAATCGTTCCTGTGCATTTGGGAAGTTTGTTGTACCCCAATACGGACAGTGTCTCAGCCTTTCAGTGAAAGGAATGGGAAAAGAGCTTTATTTTAAAGAAAAGAGTTTAAGTAAAGACCCCCAAAGAGTTGCTGTGCTTCTGCTGTGCCTTTCCAAGGGACATCGTGCACCCAGCACAACTCACCAGTATTCCAGTATCCTCCTGCCATGGCGGTCCTGTTCATCATGTCTCCCTGCCTTTCTCACAGTTTTCCTTAAACCAGAGTTTGGGAATCGTCTGTTGTGGCTCAGGTTTTCATCTGTGTTCCCATAGCCCCCAGGTGCCCTGGAGGTGTGAGTGCTGTTCTCATTTCCTTCTCAATGGGATGGTGACCACAGGATTTGTGTTCCTCTTCCCCTCTCCTGTCTTCCCTTCACTTTAATTTCAGTGGGAAACTTGCCCTTTGGATGAGAATGCAATCTGTAGCTAGCCATAGGGCTATTCATTACAGCCAGATAGTCAGTTCAATGGTCTTTGGATATCCTAGGTGTCCATAATGTCCCTCATATTTCCACTGGTTTTCAGTAAATATCATGCTCTCAAAATACCTGTCTTGCATATCTTTTTCCTAATTAGCCACCAAATGCAGGTACAATCTGTGTGCCTGGGTTAGTCTCAGCATTCCTTAGGCATGAGGATTATGTCTGTTAGAGCCCACATGAAGATTTTGGCCTTCACTAGCCAGTGAGAGTAGCCACAGTAGACCTTATTGGGTGTGAAGGGGAAGCAGATTTTGTCATTTATTGAGTTACTTCTCTCCTGACCCCAGTAACTGGTACAATTTTCAGGAGAGCATTCAATTCTAATTTAAAGATGTTAAAAGCTGGACTATCTCCCACCTTATTCAGTAAGTCTTTTCTGAAGAATAATCAGTACCAAAAAATTTTGCTTTTTTCAGTTTGCATTTGTCTGTCTCCCAAGCTTCCAGCAGTTTGTTCTGGTCATGTCTTTCTTTGCTCTGTTAGTAAGTGGAGCCTGAGTAACCTACTGGTTCCTCCTGGTGAAGGTATTACCCAGTGTAATCAAGTGGCTTCTCAGTCTTCTTGATAACTTAAACAGATTGAATTCTTTAAGTGTTTCAGTGTAGGATGCTTTCTCCAGTCTCTGAATCATTTTTACATCTCTCTTCCACACCTTCTCCAGTTTTTCAATATCCTTTTTTGTAATGTGAACATCAGAAGCCTATACTGTGCTACAGGATTTGGTTAATAGTCTGTAGATAAGTTTCTTGGTCTGTTTTCTGAAGTTGATAATGGGTTCCCTTTTACCTCAAGTAAAATCTTTGCCATTCCCCTCATAGACAGGAGACTGGTCTGCACGGTCTGCTGCAAGTAGGGGCAAACGTGCCCTGCCTGGGGTGTGATGCAGCCAGCCATGTGCTGGCTCAGGCCCAGCAGTGCCATAGACCCGGTGAGCACAGCAATATGCTCTGGTTCACAAGCCCGGCTAGGAGCTGCTCCTATTAGTTTGGGATCAGGTCCAGGCTAACCTGGTGACACAGATTTTGGGCAGAGTATAGGGAGGACAAGCTCCTGCCTGTCAGCAAGGATACAAAGAGGGTTTTTTTCTACTGTTGCGAGCAGGGAATATAATCTATTAAGCTATTTAGTGGTAAAGGTATTTAGGAAAAGAAAATCTAAGGACAGATCTAGAAATGCTGAGCAAAGAGGCTTATCCCACTTTAAAAGGATGTAAGGTTTCTTGCTGCTGACAGCATCTGGAAAAAGTCTTTAAAAAACCTGCATAATGTAAAGGAGACTCTGTTTCACTTGGTAGAAGGCTTGTACTAAAGTATTTGTCAGTCTGTGGGTTCAAACTACCTCCTCACTAATTTAACAAAACAGGGTGGCATAAGCACCTGTTTTGAAGAATTCCTGCAATGCTCTTCATTGCTCAGAAAACCTTTTTTTTTTTTTTTCATATAGCTTCAACTTAAAAAAAACCCCACAAAACAAACAGAAGAAGAAACAATAGCAGCTTTTCTTCATAAAGGGTGCAATCCATATGTGAGGAAACAGCCACAGGGGCTATCAAGAAAAAAATATATGAAGAAAATCTAGTTTGTATATTGCGCAGTTATAAATGGGCAACCTACCTGGAGACTAGGACTGCAGCTTTCTGGGCTCTGGTGCAGTAGGGCAGAGCTGGCATCTCATCACTGATGTCCCCCCATCCATCATGGGATGATCATTGGCACAGCAGCCAAGAAATGGCCACATCTCTAACGACAGCAATTTCTCAGACCTTATCTGTCATGCCTACTCCTGGAGACCATAGGCTGAAGTTAGACATATGACTTTGGGCCCTCAGACAAGATAAGAGAATGTAGTGAGACAGGAGGTGTTTTGGCCACCCAGAGTGGGGTGAATAGTGGTTTTGATTATGCTGGTGAGAGTCAGGAGTCTGAGAAGAGCAGAGAGCTGCCACTGCTCACCTCATGACTGCCTGAATGAAAAATAGATAGATGTATGAACAGTTAAAAGGATTTAACTAAGGAACATGCCTGCCCAGCTTAAACTCTGAGGGTCTTGGGAGTGAAAGCAACTTGCATCCACTCCATGACAACTGTATGGGGTACAAGAAGACAGGAGCTCCTTTCCTTTGCCTGAAAAATATACCATAGGCAAAAGCATGGGTTAAAATACAGACACAAACTGTGATAAAAGCAGCTCAAAGCCAAATGCAAACTTTTTCGGATGTGGAGGCCTGTATTAACATAAGAGATGAAAACCAGAATCTCGTCTGGCCAATCTATTCCCCATTAAAAGCCAGTTCCAGGAAACCCAAGTACTCCCCCATGCTGGGAGGGCTCAGGCTCAACGTGCCTGGACTAGGAATGCAGCTATCAGCTCAGAAGATGAAGATTGATGTACTTCTGGTCCTAGATGAAGAGTTTAATACAAGGACATTTTCTGTGGCCAGGATGGACACTCAGTTGACACCAGGTAAGAAGGGAGCGCTGGAACATCTCTGCCTTTAGTGTGCTTTTATACTGCAGGAGTGTTGAAGGTGGGAGTTTCTCCATCACAGCACTCCCATACAATTTGCTGGCTTCATGCAGTCTTCCTCAGCTAATAATTTCTTTTCCTCTCAGGTGTTTTCATGTACATGCATTATGCATGAAAGTACATGTTTGAAAATATGTACTTTCCTGGTCTGGAAAAGTGTTAAGTGTATTGAACTTCAAAATAATATGGGGCTTCATTTTCTTAGAAGGTACAATTACAGGATGTTGGGATGCTGGTCTGCAAATAATGCCAGAGGTTATAATTTCATTCATTCATGATGAACAGAAACACAAATGCATCTGTAGGCAAGACATGTGGCCATGGAACAAGTCATTTTAGTAGTTGCCCTCACTATTCACCCAAGTGAAGTCCCTGGATTGTGTCTTCCTCTGCTATGGTCATCACCTAATAAATGAGATAGAAGATCTGGCCTAGTATTGGACAGCTTTAAGATGATTGGGATTTGCATGCCACATGGGACCTCCAAAGATTCTTGTTGACTATAGGAAGTTAGAGCAAGATCTCATGAAACAAAATCGCTGTTGTTATAAACAGCCTGATAGACTTCAGATAATAGAAGATGTCTTTCAAATTTAGGTCACTTGTTTGTTTAAGAGAGCCATTTAAACCTAATCGTTGTCTGGTGAACTTTAAAAGCCTTATTGTTTAGGGAAATAGTTGATTTGTTATTTTTGGTTGCATAATATTTCTGGAAGAAGATACGATTGAGAAACTTTTAATGCACTTGATCTGATTTAGAAACAAATTAAAAGATTTCATGAGATGTAGGTGGAACATTTCTCTGTCAACAATTAATAACTTTTAGAGATGTTAATAACTATTTTTCTTTTTACAAAAGCTATTATTTTAATACTTTCTATCAAATTCTGAAATTGTTCTTCAGGTCTAACACCTTTAGCTTGCATTTGAAAGAAAATTTTTGTTCATCTCAAGAGAACAGTCCTGTTTTCTAACAACTTTTGCAGTTTGAAAGAGAAACAAAACTGCTCTATTTTAAAGGAAAAGGATTCTGCCAAAACTTCTATTTTTTTGTATCGACAGGCTCAAGGTCTGACTTGGATAGTTCTTTTTTATTATTTCTCTGGAAGAGGCCAGATATTTTTTCCAAAAACATATGCATTGCTACTAATAGTTTGGCTTTGATGCAACAGCATTTTTCAATAAAAATATCTGAAATATTCCAACAACTATTAAGAATATTTATTTGACTCCAATTCTCCTTCATCTCTTGAACAAAAACCTTTCAAAGTTTTCTGAATGCAGAATGAGTTCACAGCTGGCCTCCTCCTGGTGGTTTCTTTTTTGCTTTTGTTTGTTTGGTTTGGTTTGGTTTGGTTTTTTTAAGTAATGATATGTGAATATTATGTTATTTGTAAGGTCATAATGCTTGGATTTTGGCAGCTACGGATGCCATCACTAAAATTGGCAGCATGCTCTAACTCAAGGTGAGCACTTCAGCCAGACCTGATGGACATGTGAAGCAACATGTAACTGGGGGGTTTCTTAATATCTGCTAAGGTTTACACTCCTTTAATTACATCATCATCTGGGGAAAAAAAAAGTGTTCTTTTTAGAAGCCTATGACATGTGATCAGTTTGGCTTATAGATAATGTGGTGATTGAATCTGAAGGCAAATATACACACTGAAAAGCAGGTTCTGTGCATTTGTTTGTTTTGTTTTAATTTTTTTTTAATAAAGCTGAAGGCCTAAAGGTCCTGATTTACAAGGTTGACATGTCTATGCAATGGCAGTAATTACAGATGGAAAATGTAATTTGTCAGTTTAGCTACAGAAAGGCTTCATTTTGTAATCTTCTCGCTCACTTTCTCATTTAGTTGCTCTGTCAAGCCTAATGCCTTTCCAGGATGGAACATATTTTGTCTTTTATAATAAAAATTGGTCATCATTCTTTTTTTTTTCTTTTATTTTCTTGGACATGCGTTGTCTTAAAAGTTTGTGTCACCAGTCAAAATAACGCCATTGCTTCTGAAAATATTTTCATTTTCTGACATGTACGGAGGTGCCATAAAGCAGTGCTGACAACTTCATCTCTCGCATTCCACAAATCTTATCAAGATATATCATCAGAAAACCGCATGGGCTATATCCGGACTCTGACAAACCTGAAACATGGCCTGCCAGCCACAGATAAGGCTTGAAATGTTGGTCAGTGAAAAGGTGATAACAGTAACAAGGATCAAATACATGTACAACTTCACCTTTAGACAGCTGTGGGTTTTGGCTGAGCTGCGATGCTGGAGAAATCACTGCTCTGCCTTCGCCGACACGCCGATGTGCTGCGTGGGAGCAAAAGCATGGGTACAGCAGTGGCCACAGCTAGCCCGCATTTTGGGACAAGCCTTGAGCAAATGTAAACCTTGTAAGTCAGCAGAAGCGCCGAAAAGCTCCAGTGAAAGCCTGAATGCTTTGTTCAAGGGATCAAAAGGATTGTGGTGCTTTGTTGTTCCAAACATGGAGAAAAACTGCAAAATGCTGCAGCAGAAATGCTGCTGTCCCTTCCCCCTCAAAGCTTTCTACAGGAGGTCTTGCCATCTTTTTAGTCCTCAGAGGGAAAATCTGAAACTCAAAGCTGTTCCACAAAACAGTAAACTGGCTCTATAAGTATTTTTGGTTAATCTTGGGATTTAAAAATATCACTATTATCATAAAAAAATGCAGTTCTTAAAACAGAATTTATAATCATTTGCTTAATGGTGCTTTCCCCATGCCATCCGTTTCCAAACAAAGCTTAGTTTATGGCTATCATAAGAGATTATGTTCCCTTACAGTTGCAGTATTTCTTCTATAATGATTTATTTTAAAGGGCTTCACCATGATAGCTCTCCAACTTTGTTCCTTCCTGTATATCACTGTTCAGGGTCAAAAGCTGGAAAAAGGGCTGGTCCCAGAGGCCTAACATATTTCACCAGTGGAGACTCTGGCTTTTCACTTCTCCTTCTCTCCTCATCACTTTATGCTTAAAGAATAACAGATGTGGAAACATTTAGAAAAGGACTAATTGAATTTCACATAACACAATTTAGCATTGTTTGAGGAAGTACCTAAATCAACAGCACATTTTCTGAAAGGCCCAGCGTTGCCTAATTAGAACACCAAACGTGTGACTAATTGGCCACACTTACACCAAAGGCTCTGTCGCAGATGAACGGCTGCCTATTCATCTTAGCTAAACTTAGGCCAGCGGTTTGGCTGTGAGGTAACTGTGGTTGTTTTAAATGAGCTGTGCCAAACATAACGGGAAAACTCGGCAGTGGTAGGAGAACAAATCCGTGTAAGAGCAGAAGAGTAATCAGGACGCTTATGCTCCGGCAGCACCCGGAGGATTACCAGGAGATTATCAGCACATAAATTATTGGATTCTTGGTGCTCTGTAATTGGGACACTTAATAGCCTGCTCTTTATCATGTCTACTCCATTGTCTTTAAAAGCTCAGCATCTAATTAAAAAGTAAACTGATATTATCAGGCAAGGCTCCACTCTGCCCAGCTCTTTGCCACTGCTGTATCTGGTTTTTTGCATGCAACAGGATGCTTTCTTTTCTTACTTCTCTTCCTTATTTCTTTCCATGACTGACTACCTTCTTTTCATTCTTTTCTTTCTCTCTTTGTCTCTTTTTGTTTCTTCCTGTTTTTTATTTTTCCCTCTCTTTCCCCCATCCCCTTTCTCCCTTCCTTTGGCATCCTCTTTCTTTCGCTTTCTTCCATCTTCTTTTTCTTTTTCTCCCTCTCTCTTACCTTTCTTCTTCCCTCCTCCCCTCCTTCTGTCCTTTCCTTATTCACTCCTTCCTTCTTTTCCTCCTTCCTTCTATCCTTTCTTCTTTCCTTGACATGTCCAGCCACCTCGAAGAAATGAAAAGCACTGTGACACACTCTCTTCTCCACTGGAACATGGCAGTGGTGCCTGGTTATGCATATTGCTTCAAGAAGCCCCAGGGCTGGCTGATGAAGTTTTGGATTGTTTCCTCTAAAAGGATTTATCAGCTTGACAAGAAGAATAAAAGCAGTGAGATTTGGGGTGTAGGATAAGATGGTTTCATCCATAACTGCCAACAGCCTCAATTTTAAATAGGATCATCAGAAGTTTTATAAGCAGGTTCTGAGGAATCCATCATCTCAAGCATATTGGCATCTGTTTTACTGATGCCACAGGCTGCTCAGCTTTGTACTTTCTGGTAACTCTGAAAGATGCCTCCTCTCTCTCAGCATGACATCCCTGCAGCTTCCAGCCACCACTGCTGCAGTCCTGATCACCTTCCCATTGTGTTTGGCATGGGAATGAAAGCAGCCCACACACATAATCCTCATCTTGCAGGGGGGTGAGAGTTTTTCCCAGTGCACTGAATACTGGATGCATCTGGGACCTTGTGCCCTGCCCTGCGCCCCAGCACAGCCTCCATAGTATAGCCTGCCCTGGCCACCTGACCTGCCTGGCTCTGCTGAGACCAAATACTGGGTGGAAAGGCAAGCCTGGAGTAGAGAGTTTTGTGGGGAGGTGGCAGGGAGCTGCATGAGGTAGATGCATGTTTTGTTTGCCTGGAGGCCTGAATCAGCTCTCATGGCCTGCACAACCCCTTCTGGTCATAGTACGCTGTACTGGTTCAAAGGAAATTTATTTCCTCGACTTGTGAGTCACATAAATAAAAGAGGGGGTAGTGCTGCTGCATTTGCTAAGGTCTTTGTTTAGCATTCCTCGAGTGGTAAATTGTGGATTGTTCCTTATGGGAAAGCTGCTTCAGAAAAGTCAAAGCTTCCAGGAAAACTGCAAGAAATACTGTGCAAAATGATGGGAGTTTCAGATGAATGCAATAGCTTTCTTGCTCTGAAACACTATATGCATTTCATTGCATTTCCTTAGCTCTCTGCCTTTTCTCTTCTTGTGTGATTCCCTCCTTGAACTTCTCCCCCCCTCACACAGCTTTAAGGACATATTTTGTCCTTTCACAAATATCAAAACAGTGCCAGTATGTCAGTATGTGTTGCAGTGTATAAGCTGCAACAATCCAGCTCCCACAGCAAAACTGTAGACAGCCCTGACCCACTGGCAGAGTTCGGGAAGCTCAGACCGGAGATGTGTACCCCGTATGTGGCCCACACCTGCCCAGATAAAATGGCTTTCCCTAAGAAGAAATGCCTACAGATAGGCACAGGAGGAAGAGAGAGATTAGGTCAGAATCATTTCTGTTAGAAGGGGTAACAGTCCATTTTTTCCCCTGTATTCAGAAGTGTTATTTGTCTGGGATAACCAGCTTGTGTGTTGTGTAAGGCAAATAGAATGGGAATGAAAGTTTCATAAGCCAGTAAATAAGGAAAGGAATTTAAGAGCTCATCTAAATAAATCTCCTATCCATATCTAGGTCATCGTCATGAAAATCAAAGAATCGTTTCGGTTGGAAGAGACCTTCAAGATCAAGTCCAGCCTTATTCCTAGCCCTATCAAAACCACTAAACCATGTCCCTAAGCACAACATCTACCTGGCTTTTAAACACCTCCAAAGATGGTGACTCCACCACCTCCCTGGGCAGGCTCTTCCAATGCCTGACAACTCTTTCAGTAAAGAAATTCTTCCTAATATTCATCCTGAACCTTCCCTGGTTCAACTTCAGGCCATCTCCTCTTGTCTTATCACTTGTCACAAGGGAGAACAGACCAACTCCACCCTTGCTACAACTGCCCTTCAGGTAGTTGTACAGAGCAATAAGGTCTACCCTCAGCCTACTTTTCTCAAGGCTTAACAGCCCCAGATCCTTCAGACTTTCCTCATAAGAGACATGCTCCAAACCCTTTACTAGCTTAGTAGCCCACCTCTGTACCCTCTCCAGCACCTCAACATCTTTCTTGTAGAGAGGGGCCCAAAACTGGACACAGTATTTGAGGTGCAGTCTCACCAAAGCCAAGTACAGAGGAATGATCACCTCCCTGCTCCTGCTGACTACACTGTTCCTGATACAGGCCAGGATGCTGTTGGCCTTATTTGCCACCTGGACATACATATTTGTTTCAAGATCCTCTTTTCCAGTCCTTCAGTATCCTTTCAGGTGGCAAGTTTTAAAAACATATAAGCCCAATCTTCCCTGCAAGGTATTAATCCTTTTATTTTATGTCCACGGATGTGAAAAACAGAACCCTTCTTAATCTTCACAGCAGTGCTTTACATATTTGATAATCATTAGCATGTCCTTTCTTCTTAAGACTAAACAACTTAATTAGATCATCTTTCTTTAGGGGTCCTTTAGGGTTTTTATTGACCTCTGATCACTACCTTTTCTTTCTTCCCGACTCCCATGCCAGGCAACTATGACCTTTAAGCCTGTCAGCAATGTCAAAGACTGGAGATCCCAACACACCCAACGATATTGAGAGTTTGAGCCCACAGATACCCAGCTAGCATCAAATAATGAGCCAAATAATGTCTTTTAATGGTGCTGACAATCTCTTCAGGATTCTGGAAGAGCTTTTTATTTATTTATTATGAAGCTATTCAGTTTTTGCTGTTCATACTTTCATCTGAAAGGAAAAAAATTGTCTCCACCTAATAACACAGATTAATTAGTAAAATCAGTCTTTTATAAAATCTGTCAGATAATTAAAGGTATGATATAAATACATACCTGTGTATGCGTGCGTTCACATATGCTTAAGTACAATAGATCTTCAGTGCTTAAAAATGAATTCTGCTCTGCCTGTTTCTGTTGCATGGACCAGTTTTTCTCTATCTGCTATTTCTTCTGTGGTACTTCACTTACCACAAATTCTCCCCAGTTTGTGTGGGAAGAAAGTGATGAAACATTCAAAGCATACACAGCAGAAAGAATCAGTCACATCAACTTTCAGTTTCATTCCACATAATAAGTGTAACCTAATACCTGCCGACTGGAAGAAAACAAAGTAAAGAAATAGTTAATTTCACATAATAAATTGGTAGATAATAAAACAGTATTAAAAACTGCATGAAATTATAACTTCTACTTAGTAATTGATCAGAGGTATTAACAATATCCCTGACAGTGTTCTCCCTTGGTCTCCAGATGAGTGATGTGTACCACAAAGGATGACTGTAACTTTGCATTACTTGTGTTGTACATCAGTCCTGTGTTCATTTTGTAAAGATCACTTGAACTCAAACCACAGTCATAACAAAGCTGCCCAAAGCAGAGCAATTTCTTGAGCATGTTTGCCCTGTCAGTGGTAGCTGGCAAAGGGTGGGCCTCTGCTCCAAAACCTGGCCAGATTTCAGTGGTGTTGCAGCAAAGAATGGGAGTCTGCCTGCCTTTATGACTGTGGCCTCTGTCAAACTGATGCCAACTCTAAATCCCTTTTAATTATGACTGACTAGTCCCTTGATGAATCCAGGCTCTGGTTTGCAGCCCAGTAACTTGTTGACACTTCATACAGCTTGATCCTGACAATACATGAATAGCCACTTGTTCAGGCATACCCATCCCCTTCCAACTTCCAGTCCTGCAAGGCTGCTCAGTGCTTCAGGAACACGCAAAAGCAGCTTCCAAAACCAGCAAAGATTGCTGTGCCATGAATAATGATGTGGCTTCTTCCCTTTCCCTCTAGAATTAGATAGACTATTCCATCCACTTCCCTTCTCATTTGAAATGTTATATGCAAATGTGCATGTACTACAGAAATATCATCAATTTATCTGGTCTCCCCAGTTCAAGAGGGACAGAGAAATACTAGAAACAGTCCAATGGAGAGCTACAAAGATGATTAAGGGACTGGAACATCTATTTTATGAGGAAAGGCTCAGAGATGTGGGGCTGTTTAGCCTGGAAAAGAGAAAACTGAGAGGGGATCTTACTAATGTTTACAAATATCTGAAGGGTGGGTGTCAGGTATAAGAGGGAGGTCTCTTTTCAGTTGTGCCCTGTGACAGGACAAGAGGTAATGGTAGCAAGATGAAACAGAGGAAGTTCCACCTCAACATGAGGGAAAGCTTCTTCACTGTGAGAGTGATGGAGCACTGGAACAGGCTGCACAGAGAGGTTGTGGAGTCTCCTTCTCTAGAGACTTTCAAGACCCACCTCAGTCTGTTCCTGTGTGGCCTGCCCTGGGTGTTCCTGAGTTGGCAGGGTGGTTGGACTTGAAGATCTCCAGAGGTCCCTTCAACCCCTACCATTCTATGATTCTGTGATTTTATTATTCTATTTATATATTTTAGCATTTGAAATAAAACCTACTTTTCTTGAATGCAGAGTGGAGGGTTTTCTTTCTTCTAAGCCAGAAATAAACCTTTTTTTTTTATTACTTGCAGTTGATACTTCAATTGCTGTGGTTCTTCACAGACAGAGCTGGCATCTGTGGTTGCCCAAATCTCTCATTTAAAAGACTCCATTTTCACTTGCTTATATGCTTCTGAAATTTAACTTTTTGTCTTGAAACTTTCTGTGCTGGATGTTGTCTTGAGTTGATCCATTTGGGAGAGATTCAGCAAACATAGTTCCATTATTTTTATAAATGAGGATAGGAAGAAAAGTAGCTTTGTCAGGAAAGAAAATTCTATAACAAGTTGGTTTAGAAAACTTAGCTCTGCCATACACTGAGATGGGATATAGCATTTGACAGGGACCTTGCCTTGTTGCTAAAGACATATCCTGCAATATTTCTGTGAACGTCTATCCACAAGTCACAGAAGGACATATTTCTCAAAACACCTATTTTTATATCTGCTGTAGGAAACATCCTGAACACACAGCCTCTACTGGGTGTGCTTCACCTTGTCCACATTCAGTCAGCTGTGTAACTAACACGTTCAGCAGTGTGAAGAGAGAGCAAGAATGCCTATTTCGAGACCACAAAGAACTGCAAAATCATGAGCCTGAAGTTAGGCAATGACAGAATTAAGATTGTCCAGACAATCCCAGTATCCCTCCCTTTTGCGTGATATAATGCTTAACCTTAAAATGTGTTTTCTTTTTTCAAAACCATTACTTTGGTACTCATTGGTAGCACCCAGGGGGAGAATCAGGGATTTTCAGGGTCATTGTGTTCATCTAGTGCAGAAAATGCAAGCAAGAAAGAAAAGAAAGAGGAGCTTCAGGATAAAGGAGCTTCAGGATAAAGTCACTTCATTGGATTCCACACCAGTCCTTACTGCAGGACTGCTATGGAAAGGCTGCAAGGTTCTCCTTGAATCCCCTTGCTTTTTGATGGGAACCATCCGTGCACTGCCTTCTGTCCTGAATTTGAGACAACTGAAGCCCTGTTCACAAAAGTTCCAAGCACTGAAGTGTAGATGGAGTCACATTGAGCAGACATTAAAATGCTAAGCACTGTACTTACTTGGTTGGTGATGTTGTTTTCCTGTGATTCTTGTCACCAAATGTGAGATCACATCCATTATGCGTTGATGTCTAAAACCAGTAGGAATTCATTGGTAGCTGCCAGTCAGAGTTGTGCAATCATGCTGTGTAGCACTGTTGTTTCTACACAAACATAGTCTTCGGTCAAGCCAATACAACATTTTGGAAAAATTAGGCATGGCATGACTTGAACTGGCCAGCCCAAGCTAGGCATTTTGCAAATGTGAGCATTACACTCTATGCCTCAGCTTCTCTGCTGTAAATGCAGATAATTATAGGCCATGAATATTCACTTCAGAGATGCACTGTAAAGCCAAACTATTTTGCATTGAGGATGTGAAGGAAAACAATGCCACAAAGAAAACCACGAAGAAATGAATAATGCTGCAACCCATGCCAAGCATAGAACATTAGCTTTCAGCAAACTGCACATCATATTGTGTAGCTACATACATAATACAGACTGAATTAATCTAATCATTATTACAACTGTAAGAGTGGAAAGGGGCTATGTAGCACCCACGATAGTGCAGAGAGAGAGGACAAGAGTAAGCAGAGAGGAGAAAGGGACTTGGGATACAGAGGATGCTGAAGGATTTTTCTCTTTCCCGAGCTTTCACCATGGACAAGCTGGAGTTAAATGCCACACAGCCAACCCACCAGAGGATGTCATTACACTATACAACTAATTGCAACAGCACATAGAGGATACCAAAATGTTCCTGAGTTAAAAAAAAAAAAAAAATTAGACATATTAATGGTAAAAGGATCCCCATGAAACTTAAAAGTCACAAGTAGCTGGAAGCTGGTGTACTGGTGAAAGCGTCAGTACGTTCTCATCCTTTTGGTACACCCTGCTTTGGGTGTCTATCCATGGTAAGCACCAGAGACAAGAAGCTGAGACAGAGGAAACCGTGTCCAAATACTAATATGACTATTCTTAGGTACTCTTTGTAGCATTACAAGTGCATCTCAGTGGATTATGGATATTTGGAAAGGGAATAGCATTTTTTGTTCTGCATTAGTCACAGAAAAGGCATCTTTATGGCCCCTGTGCACAAGTCATCATGTAGTTCTTCAGGGAGATTTTATGAGCAGAGATCAGTCCCATTTTAGAATAAATAGGCCTTTTTTACATTATACCCCACTGATGAAGGGCATGTGAATAGCTAATACTTTCAAATGGGATGAAAATGGTTTCATTTGAATAGACAGGATCAAACCACTTGAAGTACAGCCTGTGTCCTGCTCTGGATCCTGAAGTGGAGACATTGCATATGTAGAGGTCCCGCTCATAATGTGAACTGAAACCAATTGGATTTGTCTTCACTAGCAGGAACAGATTTCTACAATATCTCTAAACTTAGAACAGGAAAGCACTGTAAATTTAGGTATTGTTGCTGGTAATTGTCTAGAATGTATTTTTGCTCATTCTAAAAATGGCAGATAGAGAAACATTCCATATTTATCCAATAAACTGGAAGTGCTTTCAGATATCTACTACCCACTTTGAGCTTCTCTCAGAAGAATTTCCTGCAGTAAAGAGAACAGATGTTACAGGCACATCCTGCATAATTATGTGTTCTGAACCCTTTTCTCATGGCTAGCATCCACCCACTACAGACACAGTAGAACCTCTTTTCTTCATCCCTCTTCTATAGAGTAATCAAAGTCTTTAGATCCACAAACCTGGTTGTGCATGAGGTCATATTAAAAAACTCTCCAGGCTCATGGGCTATAAGAGTGAAAATCAGTTTGGCACCCACCATGAGACAAAACACATGCTGATAGGTAACTTGAGGTCAATATTTACATCACTTTTATCTGCTGCTGAAAATGCCAATACCTTCCCTAATGTTACATTGATGTCCAGCCTGAGCTATCTGCTGGTTTAACAGACTTCAACACATTCTTTTTTTCCTACAGCAATGTTAGACTAGAACTGATTTATGAAACAAACTTGCCTTTTACTTCTTTTTTTCCCCATTTTTCATATTCATTGTTGCTCACACTTAACCTTTTGACTCTAATTCCTTAATCTGAATGATGCACACACAGGCTTTGTTCTTTCTGACAAGTCTTATCATTTTTTATCTCTGTCATCTATTTTTTCAGCCATTAGTTGATCTCAGGCTCTCTATATCTATAATCTGTTTACATTCTTCTTCATTATTTAGTATTAGTGTAATTCTTTCAGCAATCTTTCTCTAGAGCTATTTTTTTGTTTCCTGCCCTTTGTTTTTCCTGAGCCAAATCTCTGTGACAACCGCTCTTTAGAGAACAGCAAAAGATTCAGTCATAGAAACTGCTTTTAGAAAAATGTGAAAACTTTAGGATAAAGGCTGCTCTCAAACCTTTGCATGTGGTGTATGGAGACATACTCTGGTCCATAGCAAAGTAAAACTTTGTTCAGAATATTTGCTGCATTTATTAATTGCTCCAAAAAACTGTTGGCAGTTGGATGTCAGGTGATTTCAGTAACAGGACCACTTTGAAGCTTGCACCACTGGCAAAAAGGCATTATTTATATTGCATGAAGTCTGCAAACAGAATACACTATAACTCATCTATCCTAGTAAACTAATCAGTACCAGGGCTGTCCTGAGGCCAACTGGCATAATTTGACTGTGTCAATACTATTAACCTTTTACCTTCAAAACAGGACAGCTGTTTTGGCAGACTGATTATTGGCAATGAAGTCTGGATCATGCTTGTTACTGAGCAGCACCCAGGGACTGTTTCAGAGAGCAGTGACTGGTCCAAGTGGAAAACCACCTGAGAAGCAATGCTAGACATGTAACAGTAACTGTGTGCTAAAGGCTGGGCCCATGCCATGGTGCAATTTAATTTACTAGTGTGAAGGTAAATAGTGTGCGAGTTTTTGAGCCTGTGCCTGAATTCTTGCAGCAGCTAACTTCAGGAAGAAATAACCTAGAAATCGAGGATAACTCTGTTGTAATGGATGTTGTAATTAATATGTGTAAAGTTGGGTTTGAATTGCTCAGAGATTTAAAAAAGCCCCTTTCTTTTGGACCAATTTTGTTGTACTTATAAATAAAGTGTCCCTTGGCACAGTACTTGATCAAAACCATAAAAATATATTGGCAAATATTACATCATAGAATCATAGAATAGTAGAATAATTAAGGTTGGAAAAGACCTCTAAGATCTTCAAGTCCAACTGTCAACTCAACACTACCATGACCACTAAACCATGTCTTGAAGTTCCATGTCTACATGTTTTTTGAACACCTCCAGGGATGGTGCCTCCATCACTTTCCTGGGCAGCCTGTTTCAGTGCTTCACCACTCTTCAATTAGTATCACCTGTAACTTTTGAGGCAATAACTAGAATAGTAAACGTTTGGCCTAAACTTCTGACTGAAATTCTGAAAATTGCACTTCACTGCAGGTCTCCTTGAACAGAGTGAGGCAGTGTGCATTGAATTACATACAATAGATGATGTTAAAAAGACATCATGATCAGGAGACATTTATTCCCCCTAAATACACACATGACTGTATACTGCTCACTTCATTAATCATTTTGGGTTTTTAAATATTTTTTCCTGTGTGAAGCCACTTTTTATTCCTCAGTATTCAAATCTGAACATTTTTCTAGAATTACAGATATATAATCAGATTTTCACCCTGGCCCCAAAGGACAGCAATAAAAAAAAAAAAAAAAAAGTAAAAACCATCCATTCCACAAATAGGATATAGAGACACACAAAGACTGAAAGAAGAAGTACCCACTAATTTGAGGCATCTGTTTTACATTGCTGCAAATCAGGTCCCTGGACACACAGCTCTGTGAAGGCTTTTTATCCTGAGAAAGACAGAGGATGAATTTGTGTCAGAAAAACTGTTCCAAAATAGTTCTATCAATAAGTAACCATTGGTGTTCATGCAGGAGGAGATGGATATTCCGTGCAGGAGGAGGTGGATATTCCATGCAGGAGGAGGTGGATATAAGCAGACTGCTGAGCATCGGAGTGGAGGTCCATGTGCTGGGGCTGGGACAGAGCCTGCCTGCTGGGGACAGTGATTCTGCAGAGACTGCCTGGTCCCTTTTTGGGACCATTTCCCTCTTCTCTACACAGCATCTGGCAGTGGGTCCTGGAGGCCTGTCAAACACCTCCAATTCTGTTCGGTGCACCATTACCTGTGTATGGTGCCATCAGCATCCAGGCTGTCACATCCTCTCAAGTCTCACTCAAAGGCTTCCCAAGAGTAGCTGGAACCAATGTCCCAGTTATTGCTTCAGTACAAAAAAGAACTGATATTTACTGTAAATATCCACTGGAGAAAAGAGAGAAAAACCTGTTCTCTTGGCCAAATCCCAGAAAAAAGACTTTTTCTTTTTTTTCTCCAAAGGTACAAAGGTTAACAGAAATGAATGAACATAACTGAAAAATATTGTCTCTATGCTGATTTAAATCATAGCAGCCATCTATGTTGATTTAAATCTGGAGCAATCCCTTCAAAACTACACAGACTTCATTGCAAAATTTGTTTCAGAGCAACACCAGAAATACTCAGTTAACCCTGAGAAGACAGAGCTCAGTAAAAACCATGGGGAGTGTGAGAAGCTAGCAGGGGAGGGAGGTGTAGCAAACCAGAGGAAGCTGATGGTAAACTTGAGTCAGTTTTAGAGCTGTTCTTGCCCAATGTGTTCAATAATGAACTTGACACAAAAATGTGGTATGTGCCAATGAGATAAGTAGAGCACATGAAGTCAGGAAGAACAACTAGTACAGAGAGGAATCAAAATATCACATAAGGCAAATGAGGTGTCCTTTAGAGACAGGAGAAACAAAATGGTAAAGAAGTCATGTGCAGACTAATAATAATTTCTAATATAAACAGGGAATTCCTCAGCAGGGAAGGAGGAGGAGAGATGCCTGGGTTTTAGAAGGACACCGGATGAGTATGACTCACTGCCATGAGATGGTTATGCCGAAAATTTGGACTGTAGACAGTTCAAGAAGCTACTAACAATGACTGTGAGTGCAGACAGAAACAAGTGTATATAGGAGTTTAGGTCTACCTCTGCATGTTGCACGTCCTGCTGCTCGTAGGCCAGCCTAGTTTAAAGATGTATATAATGCACTGAACATCCCTTGTCAAAAAAGACTGATCAGATTATTACTGTTTTTGTTAAATGTTGGCCCTAGGACAAGTAGGGCATACACTGGCAATGGGCAGCTTTAGGCTGGAAGTAAGAAGTTTTGGGTATGTTGGAGCAATGAGGGCCCCAGATGGATTCTTACTGGGAGCAGGGAGTGTTTGAAGTCACCTTCTCTGTTCTGCAGCTGATTCTTTCATGGCAGTGATGTCAGTGGGGTATTTCAGTTGGCTGCAGTAAAAACAGGTCTCTGGCTTGGCTGACTGAACACTTCTGTTCTTAAATGTAAGTTTTACCCCTGGGAGTAGAGAGGAGTAACTGAAATAAGAAAATAAAGCTGAACACAGTGCAGAGCAACACTTCCATGTAAGCAGTCTGCCAGGAAAGCAACATATTCTTAAGTTTTCCCAAGTACAGGGATTATTCAGTTTAAAAAAATCATATTGCATGTGATTCCTTTGAAATAAATACAAAATAATTATGGATGTGTTAAAAATCAAAACATTGCAACAAAGGCTGTCTATATCTTCCATCAAATTATCTGGTGTATGTATGACCAAATATACACACCTCCACAATGGTGACAGCTGTAAACGTCTTATTCCATCTTTCACAGATGTGCAAAAATGTGGTGTTGTTCCTTTCTCCAATGAAAAAATGCTGAGGCGCCATCACACGAAAGCCTGTTTTTCTCCTACCAGCAAATGTCTATAAAAATACAGTCCTACATCTCTGTGATAGATAAGAAATACTAAAGGAGCAATAATAATTAATGGCCATACAAGATGAAACTCCAGTTGCTCAGACGGCTGTCTCCACATAATCTGTATTTTATACAAAAGGAGAAAGAACTCAATGGAATTTCAGCTGTGACCGGATAAAAACTGCCAACAAAAAGTGATAAGGAAAGTCTAATGTGCATATTAATCATGTTTATAGCGCCTCATTTGCTGATATATTAGCCTAAACTCCCTTTCGAAATACATTTTTGATCACTGGTACAATCATTTAATACAATCAAACTTAAATAAGACCAATTAATGTTTCCATCTTCTATTAATTAAAAGTAATTGATTATGATGGCCTCTGTAATAAATCACAGAGCAAAAGAGTTTGAAAATGTACTCTTGGATGAGTTGTATTTTTATAACGTGGAAAGATTTTAGCGACAAACATTATCTTTACATGTTTATTGCCTTAGTTTGCATTCTGTGTTTTATAATCTAAATAGTTTTTCAGACTACAGTTTAGATCCAACAATTGCATATTATGTTAAAAAGCTGTTTGAAGAATTCTGCAGGTTTTATGTTGGCCACTTCCTATTTCTTCATGTAAGTACGTAGGAATAGTTAACTAAGTCCAGAAAAGTATGTATAAATTATATCTCCTCTTTTTCCTTAAATTTCTTTAATTTAGAATTTTACCATTTGTCTTTACTGTCATTTCTCTCAACAAATATCCACTTCACCATGGCATGACTTAAAGGTGGCCCAACCATTTGTTATGAGCAATTTATGAGAAGAATCCCAGCTGTTCTACATCCTGATCAGTCTCTGTGCTTTGCACAAATTTATTTGCAATTCGTCATTGTCTGAGGCAGCCACCATGTGATAGCAGCAGACATCTTCCTCTAATAGCCATAGAGATAGGCAGCAGGTAAGGGCATTTTTGCCTGTTAGCTTGAAAAGTGCACCTCTCATTTGTGTTTACCGTGAGTAGATGAAATATCAATGTTTTTCTGCCTGAAGACTGAAACAGTAAAGCAGCAAGAAAGGGGATTACCATTTCACGGGACAAGTGTCCCAGGGAAAGCCTCTGCACATGAATAGGAAGCTGTCCTGAAGAATATGTGTCCATATGCATGGAGGGTAAGGGAAATACTGAGGGCTGAGGGAAGCTTGTTTGGGGTTCCTCAGACATACATGAAAAATGCCTCTTTCATAACAGCAGCAGGAGGATCACTTCAGTGTTTCATATGTTTCTTGTGTAATTTGAAAATCTCTCCTGTAAGGTCCCATGGCCTGCTTCATCTTCCCATGTTTTCCTTTGTGTCACCCTTTTAGCCATTATGAGATTTCTCCAGTGGCACCAAGACTGGCCCATTAATGGCCACATTCTTCACTGCAAATAATTGCCAAATTAGTACTCCCTAACTAAGTGCATGCTAAAGAATTGGTCCTTTAAGAGTTTCTTCAGAAGTCAATGCTTCTTATCATGCTAGATAAGACTCCAACCATTCGTTTTCCCCTTGCGTGGAGACGTTTTTCTGCATCCTGTGCTCCAAAGGGTTGGTATGTCCCTGTACATTGTCCTCTTTACGTCAATGGGCTGCGGTGATTATTCTATCATCACATTCATGTTACATTTTTTGACAGTTTAAGGTTATGTGATTTACCCAGTAATCCTACATATTTTGAGAAATTAAGTGTCTCTGCTTTCCTAGCCTTTCACAGTGAGCTGCCAGATCCTGCTGCAGTGGGCCTCCCTCCCACATACAGCCAGCATGACTTCAAATGAGCTTGCCTTCCTCTGTATGGGGCTTTTCTGTTGCATCAAGCTAACTCAAATGGACTCTTCACACTGAAAAATAAATCTTTTGCCCACTGAGCTCACCTGCACATCTTGTGAGCTACCAGACTAAGGCCCAGCCTGGGATAGGGTAAGATGTGACCCAGTTTTGAAGGGAAAATTCTATGTCAAACTGTAAATCCATCTTCTGTTTCCTTCTAAAGAATAAATCATAATTTCACTAAAGTTCTTAGCAAGACTTCAAATAATGTTGGGTGTATAGTGTGCCAGGACGACTTTATGTTCCCAAATTATAAACTCCATCTACTGGAATTTTAGTTGGAGCTTTGATTTCCTACTGGTAGAGTGACAATGTGCATGTGACCATGTAACCAATTAGGTTATGCACATCTACAGATACCCTAAATTCAGTAGCTAAGCTACCCCATGTTTGTCCCTATTATACTACACTGCATTCCTGAGAATGTCACCGTTGTATGGTTCATGTACACTGCAATATAATTTAACAAATGACAAGCTTTTTCCCTAGATGCCATGACTTCATTCATTCAGTTATGTTACTTTTCAAGTGATAACACTCTAATTAGCTGCTGAACTTTGGTATCCTTTGCATACCCTTCCCAGTCCCAATGTTCACTTATCTCTCCAAAAGTGCTACATGACATCCTTGTTGTTTCAGGAGAACACAGTTACCATTCACTGACTGCCCCCACACTATCTAAGATAAGTGTTATATGACACATCTTCTAATTCAGAGCAGTGCACAGACAACAAAAACTGTCTCTGTGCACAAACTTCTTGGCAGCAAACTCCAAACACCACCATCTTATGTTGAATATTGAGTTACTTTGTTATAACATTGCTGAATATTTGAATCTGTCCTGGGCAAGGCAGGGAATCTCTTTCTCTCACATATACAATGTCAGAACATGTTGTGCTGTTGTTTCTGAGAAGCAGTAACATTGTAATCATATTGCATTATATGCTATAATTTAACCTTTGCAGTCCAGAGCCAAAATTCCAATTGAATTTAGATTGATTCACAGAAGTAATTCACTCTTTCAGAGGATCCCAGTTTACACATCAAAACATTAATTTCATGTAAACAATTTGGGTTTTATATTAATTTTATGTATACAAAGACAAAATTTTCTCAATTTGCTCCATTTGGGCTGCTTTTTTCTTTGTCCTATGTCTTTCTTAGTGATGAAAAGAATTACAGGAATAAATCTGTACTGCACAGAGTAACACAGTGCAGACAGTCTTAGACCAGAGACTTCTCAAGCCCTTTTATGCTATTCTCCACATCCTGTTTGACTACTCTTAATTACTTCCCTACCAGACAGCTTTGGATTTTCCACAATGCTTGAAGAAGCCTCACACTTGGAAAGAAACACTTCCAAAAAATGCTGCAAGAATCCTGTTCTCTTTCTGGGACTCTCTCAGTCCAGCACAGGAGAACACTTTCAAATGTGGAAGCAAAACACTGTGTTAGAAGTTTCAGCACAAGGAATAGGAAACACATTAATGACATTCACCTCTAAGAAAATTTCTAGAGACCTTTTTGCAGTATGCCATCCATAGTTTGAGGATTTCTTGCCAGTGACATAGCCTATGAGAAGGACCTCAAAAGTAAGCCTCACAACATGTTTAAGAGCAGAACTAAGAAAATGTTTAATGAATTCCAGCTGGTGAAAACATATGGTAGGTTCTCAGTTTTATCTTCACTATCTTTGTTTGCAAACAAATGTGCATTTGTTCTTGATTCGTTTTTTACCCAGTGACTTCAAATGAGTATCATTTTAACTATTAGTCCTTGGTGAACGTACAGTCCCATAAAATCACACCATATTATGTGTCATTTATAGAAAGGGCTGTTACAAAGAGGAAGAAAACAATCTGTTCTCCATGTCCATGCTTTAGAAAGCAAGAAGCAATGGACTTGCATTGCAGGAGGAAAGAAACATGTACTAGATATTAAGAAAACTTTTCCAAGAGTAATACCAAGTTGCACTAAAATAGGTTGCCTGAGGAGGTTGTATTCTTCATGTCTAGTAACTTTTAGAAACCTATTAGCCCAAGATCTGTCAGGAAAGATATCAGTACCATTGAGCATGCCTTTCTATAGTTTTGTGATTCTCCTTTGAGCTTTCAAGTTTTAGAAAGCTTACATCCAGATGGAAAATAAATCGCTGCTCATTAGTATGGCATTTAAGAATTACACTACAAGAATAATTAAGAAGTGGGACAAAAAGTTTTGCTTTACATATTATAGATGGTCATTGACTAAATGTATAGATTCTATAGGTGTTATTCTATAAACTACTGCTGTGAAAGGGCCTAATGCTGGAAAACACCGTTCTTCTGTCAGTGGTAAGACATGGATTCCTACTGTTCCTTCCAAAGACCAAAGCCTCAATAAATACTGACATTTTAGACATTCCAATAGAAAAGGATTTTGAAGATTTCATGCTGGCTGAAGAAAACAAGTTGTAGTAAGACACTTGAAGAAAGAGCTCTCAGCTTTCAGGGTTTTAGTTACCACTGGTGTGTCTGCCAGTAAAAGTGATCCCACATTAGCACTTGCTAAGACAGGCAATCCTAGTCATGTTTCTGTTCTAATTATTGTGTATTTTGATCCTGCTGATACCTGCTTGGTTATTTTTTTCCACTTTTATAATCACAGAATCATTCTGGTTGGAAAAGACCTTCAAGATCAACAAGTCCAATCATTAACCCAGCATGACCAGATCACCACTAAACCATGTCCCTAAGCACCATATCTACACGTCTTTTAAATACCTCCAGGAATGGTGACTCAACCACTTCCCTGGGCAGCCTGTTCCAATGTTTGACAACCCTTTCTGTGAAGAATTATTTCATAGTATCTATTATAAACATCCCCTGGCACAACTTGAGGCCATTTCCTCTTGTACTATCACTTGCTATATGGGAGAACAGACGAGCCCCCACTTCTCTACAACCTACTTGCAGGTTGTTGTAGAGAGCGATAAGGTCTTCCCTCAGCCTTCATTTCTCCAGGCTAAACAACCTCAGTTTCCTCAGCTACTTCTCATAAGATTTGTTCTCTAGACCTTTCACCAGCTTCATTACCCTTCTTTGGACAACATCCAGCACCTCAGTGTCCTTATAGTGTGGGGCCCAAAACTGAACACACTACTAGAGGTGCAGTCTCACCAGTGCTGAGTACAGAGGGACAATCACTTCCCTAGTCCTGCTAGCCACACTGTTTCTGATATAATCCAGGATGCTGTTGGCCTCCTTGGCCACCTGGGTACACTACTGGCTCATATTCAATGGGCTGTTGTCCAGCACCCCCAGGTCCTTTTCTGCCAGGCAGCTTTCCAACCCCTCTTCCCCAACCCTGTAGTGTTGGAGGGAGTTGTTGCGACCCAAGCGCAGGATCCAGCACCTGTTCCTGTGGAACCTCATACCATCGGCCTTTTGGAAAGAGATGAGTCATCAGGCTTCACTAATATGTCCTGCCATCTCTACTAGACAATGAACATCACAATTTTTTGTGTGGCTGGTGTCACAGAGCACTGCATTTGGGTACAGATCTAGAGCACACACAGCATGTGTGTACAGCTGTGACTTCCACCGTATGTACAGAGCTATGAAGTGAGGACACGCAGTAGCAGTTGTCCATGTGCTTCATCCTGTAATGCAGGGGTGCAGGGAAGAGCCAGCCAGGCCTGGCATCACTATGAACTGCCGGTTGATGCTTTTTCTTCACCTGTGCTGATTGTTTGTTGCAATGCTTTTTTGTTGCAATGCTCTTTGGTATCCTAACAGGCGTGTACTGCCTGGTATTCAGTGAGATAAAGTGTAACTTGGAAAGAGTCCTGAAACAATAAGAAACTGCAATAATCCACAACTAGAGTTTTTAAATAGCGTAAGAACAGGATGTGTATTCTCACCAGTTTTATTTGTGGGATTCAGAATGTCATTAAAGCAGTAGAAATGGGCGGGGGGGGGAGGTGTTGCTTTGCTTTGCTGTTAAGGGTGGATTGGTTTATTACTGTGTTCATTTTAATTAGAATTCCATAATATACCCACATAAAGGTAAATGTCACAGTTAAGTTGATATTTTTCTTGCTTTATTTATGACCACATAAAATATGGTTTCCTGAGCATAATCTCCAAAAGCTCAGGGATTTAAACTCCACCCCATTTATATATCTTAAACACTACATGGAAAAATAATTCATTTGGCTCCTCTACTCACCCTCCACACTTCTTAAAAATGGTTCAGGCCAAAGGTAACATACTGTTTCCTATACGCCAAGGAGAATTCAGACAGCATTAAAAAATTGATTTTGTATCTACTATTAAGATAAAAAGTAAACATATATTGAAATTGAGTCCCCTAAGACTCAAAAGAAGACCAGAAACTGTATTTGAGGGTATTTATAAAGCTGGGAACCAAAATATCTGTGCTTAGACACATGAGACCAGAACTGCAAAAGTTTCACATAGGTAACAGCACAACTAGCTAGCTAGTTTGATTTTCCAAGTTATGGGATCAAGAGATAGTAATTAGATGTCCACCTGGCTTAAACACTTCTCAAAATCTGACTAAACAGCTAACTGCATGTACAAAGTACTCCTACAGTTGCAATTATCACTAATCAGATGGAGGACTTCTGCGGAATTGAAAAGTGTTTCCACCTGAGAGAAAGGACCCTGTGATTCCAGGAACATTGTGAAAATGGAATTTCAGGTTACTCACAAGAAAGTTAAAGTCACTCTGAAAGCTTCTAAACTTTCTTATTTCCTAAAATTTTCTTGACAGTGAGAGTAAAATTATACCTGGCTATAAATTGGTCCAGGGATCCAAAATAGAACAGTGGTCTCCCTGTAAGCTTTGGGTATCTGTGGTTTTGCTAAGTGAAGCGGAGCAGAAAACACCTGGAACAGAAGGGAGTTCCCCTTCAAGCACTCATACCCAGTAGACTATTTGGGAAAAAAAATAGAGGGACCAATGTTAATTTCTCAGAAATGCCAGTGACTTGTTCCTCCTTGCTCCCATTGTAGGATGGGTCACTGACAGCACAGAGTATAGATTTGGATGGTGACATACTATGAGATGCTGAACTTGATCAGTCCCACAGTGAGGCTGTGAGATACCTGCAGGGAGCCTCTGCCTCTGAGATCATGTTTCAAGACCCAGTACATCTTCCCTCCGTTTGAAGAAGATCCATGAAGCTGGAGGGATGAAGCCTTTCAACACAGAGGCAGAAGGGGGATGAAGAGGAGGGAATGGGAGGAGGAGAATTCCTTCTGGCCACATTATAGCTTGGAAATGCCACTAGAGGAAATTATTTTTTTATGTTCACTGACCATAACACCTGGCTATGCTGCAAGACTGAATTTCTGAATTTTGCTCACATCTCCCATGCTCATATGTGAGATAGGCAATGATGTGCTATCCTGCATTCAGTTTCTCAAAGTGACACCTGGGCTGTATATATGACCTCAGATAAAAAATACCAGTTTTATAGAAGGATTTTGACAAATTCATAGGGTTTGAAGAAGAGAAGGAAGAGTCTGGAAAACTAGACTTCCTGAGAGAGACAAGATACATATTTTAACAAATTGAAAGTTATGAAGAGGCTTAACTCTTCTTCCTCTGCATGGGAGATTTATGATTGCAGAGGTTTTTTTTTTTTTTTTTTTTTTTTACCTGGGTAAAAGCTTACCAGGTTCTAGTAGCTGGAAGTCCTGATGAGACACATTCTGGCTTATAGTAACAAGCTGTGATGTTTCACAGTGATGTTCATTAACTGCTGGGACTATTTATTTGGGAGTCTTCTGTATCACTGATGTAAACATTGGATGGCTGTCTTAAAGATTCTTGTCTTGGTCAGCCAGCAGTTCTGGACTTACTGAAGTAAGTCTTGACGAACTAATTGCCAAATTCAATTTTGTACTTTATATTGTGCAAGATAGATGACTGCAATTTTGTAGGTAATGGATCATTATGTATCAGAAGCTGCAGATATTCTGGTACTGAAGTGAAGGATCTGCTGCATTGCAGCTAGAATCTGGTAGCCTGTGCAAGAATATTTCCACTTAGATTTTATTTATTTTTTAGATCTGTCCCTTAAACTGAGGACAATGAAGTCTTTCACAGATTATGATACCTGGCAATAAATCTGTCAGAGAATCCCCCACTGATGCCATGGGGAGAGAAAAAGTGCTTAGAAAGAACAAGCAAGATTACAGCTCCAAGGAAGGAGGACTTGTTCCATTCACCTGTACTGCACGTCAGCCTTCACTTCACTGGTGGTTTAATGACCACACAGGCAATGGTAAACTGAAGATTGTGAATGCATTGCTTCTTTTCACCTGCTTCTGGTTATAAGACAGTTCATCCCGAGGGCTAATTTTTGTCCATGTGTCACAGAGTTGATGTTATCTCAGTATCCATGACTGGAAATTTTCATGAAGAAAGCTGCATGATTAAACAAGTCAGAGATAACTGTACCTCCCTGTAAGAACTGTGGTCCCAAGCTCTTCTCCCTTGTCCTTACTGTTGTTTTATTAGAGGTCTTTTGCTAGACATCTGGTCCCTGGAAGCTGAGTGTTAAGGTGGGGAAACCCACCAGTCTTTCCCACATCATGCCTGGGGTCCATGGCTGATGTTATTAATCATTCCCTTAGCACTGATGAAATACTAAAGCTCTGTTCATCTATTACTTTATCTTAATAATTGCAGAAGAAATGCTTGAAGACATGTAAAACCCTGAAACAGTGGTTTGAGAAAACAGTCAGTAAACCATTAGCTTTGATGTTAGCAGATTATATTTTGTGACTAATGGTGTATTTTGCTGTTATTTCCTTTCTAAAAAAAAAGCAGCAAAGATGGATTTTTAGTTCTTAGGAGCAAAATTGCTGAGATTAACTGCATTTACATAAGGTTTCATTTATCAAGAGCATTAAGTATTTTGTAGTGGCTGATGAGTGTATTTTAGATATACTGCAAACAGATAGATATATAGTTGGTTTTTTTCATGTTAGAAGTTGTCTAAAAGAGAGCCATTATTTGCGTCCTCTATATCTAATCAAGATAAACTCTCAGTCTCATAAATAAGAACAGCCTTATTTGCTTTAGTGACTTTTTCGAGTCTGGAAAGATTTGCTGAGCAGGGGCTGGACTCAATAATATTTCACAAAGCTAAAAATTCAGTCTTGATACATTCTTGACATGACACACAACATTTTTCACATGTAAGAACAATTAGCTTGTGTTTACACAGCATTTAAAGCATGGAAAATTATTAGATTTTTACCATCTCTGGCATGCCTGGGATGTACAAATTGCTACTAGCTCTTTAAAAATGGAAAGACATTAATTTAATACTCTTTAATTTGGTGCCACTTATCTGTCTGTGGAAAGGTTTACTCCTGGTGCTAGTGATGAGTATGAAATACAGGCCTAGAAATAACTGTCAGGGAGGGAGGAGGCTTTAACGGGGAGATAAGTGTTAAGATAGATCTGCCTCCATGAACCAGTGGGATGAGCCCTATATCCCGGCAAGCCTACTCCTGGCTGGTTGATAACGCCTTCCTGCAGTGGGAGAGGTCAGTTGGCTGCTGCAAGGAGACTGTGTGCTGGGGAGGGGAGATGGGTCAAAACCAGAGAGGGGAAATGACAGGATGACAAATTCAAGCTCTCCAGAAACAGCTGTTTGACAGGAGAAGGTGTGCCGGCAGGCGCTCCCAGGAGGTGAGAGGCCGCCTCTTGGCATAGCATGGAGCTTTGCCATGGGCAGGCTCTGAGCACCCTTCAGAAAGGAATAAAAAAGTCAGTGTGGGATGCTCATGCCTGTGTCTCTCAGTTCTTCTCCAGAAATGAGCTCTGGTCAGAAGTAGAAAAAAAATCCAGACCACAGAATTCCACTTTTCTAGCTGTCAGCCATGCTGGTCCTGTGTGGGATCTGAAGACCAAGCACATTCTCCTTTCTCCAAGTGTCCTTACCACTGTTAACACAGCGCCTGTGCTGGCATCTCTAGCAGACTAGGGTTAAGTTCTCAGCACTTCTTCACTTACACTGCCATAATTTCAGGCATGCCACCAAATTTGCAGCATCTGTTTATGTCTGTACTTCAGTAGCGGTGAACATACTGGCCTCACTCTATGTAAGATTTGCTTAAGAAAGAGCTTACATATAGTACTTTAAAACACACTGCACGCGCTAGCTAATGCTAAGATGAACATGTGCAGGGATAGACAGCTTGGCTCAGGGTCTGTGATAATAAGTAGTCTTAGTTGATCTCCTGACTCTCCTCCTGAAGTATCAGGAATCCCAGACTAATAGACTTGTTATTTCCCTGATAAACATATATTAGTGTCTGGCACAGACAGCAGGCCATGTATGGTGTTTCTTCCCCAGCTCATGGAAATAGCATGAAAAGACTACAGCTTCGCCAGATTGCCAACTTTCTGGCTGTAGTTTTTGTTTGTTGGCATTAAATCACAGAATCACAGAATTACTGAGGCTGGAAAAGACCTCTGGAAACACTTTTGTGAAACATCCTTAGCTTGATTATGCAGTATGAAGCATGTTAGTAAATAAATACAAATGCAAAGTCTGGTACAATCAATTTCATAGAATATAATTTGTAAGGGAGGGATTTCATGTGGAGAGTTGCATACCTAGCTTATAGGTTAGCTAAAGGTCAGCTACAGGGTATGCAAACTCCCAGTGCTTTGGCCATCCTTTGAGATACGTATCTTACAAACTTTCAGATGCACAATGCCACGTTGCGTTATTGTTATTGGGAATGCAGTGGAATGGAGTAGGAAGAAAGGACTGAGGTGTTGTTTTTTTTTTTCTATGAAAACCATGAAAAAAAGTTTCAGGATCTTTATTTTTCTTGTGCAGTATCTGTGGCCAATCAAGGGACATCAGCTCTCCCACACCCTGTCCAAGCTTTAAAAATATGGCTTTAATGGAAACAAATGCTAGTATTTTTAAGTCCAGGCAGGGTAGAGGCACTCAAGGTTTTCAAACAGAGTAAATCAGAGAGGGCAACACCCTCATAATTTATATCAAGTTTACATAGCTTTCCAAGGTACTAATTAAACTATTTGGACTCAAACAAAATTTATTCTTCAGTAAACCAGAAATAATACTCAATCTACAGACTTTGTGCCTCTTCTTCAGAGCAACTGTATGCCTTGTCTTTTAAAGTGAAAGATGTCCAGAGTACAAAGCCTATATAGACCCTTCTCAATTACATGGAAGGCTATAATATACATTGTATAACTTAGAGTGTTATAACGATCTAAAGAGTATCATTGTTTGACTCTGCTCAGCTCTGTCTTTGACAGGGACGGAGATGCAGCATTGCATCCAAGTTGCATCCAAGCTAAATTACTTTCAAAAGAAGTGAATCCATATAGATGCCCATGCATGTCTGAAACAGACTGCTCCAAACCCAAGCATTATAACAGATCAGTGATGCCTCTGGGTCTCATGGTTGGAACAAGCCTCTTGATAGCTGATTCTTATCCAGGTTACTTATTCCTTTGGCTGTTTACAGCATGGTCCTAGCCTGGCAGGGCTGTGCCTCCAGCTACAGTTAGCCATCTCATAACCCTTCCTCCAACCTGCTGCCACAGCAGGGGAAACACCGTGTCAACAAACAGCACAACATTGGCAATGCTTCAGAGCCTGCCTAAACCTCCGCACTGCTGCGCCACTGCCATCAGCGAAAGTAATTACAGACCGTTTGCATAGGTTGTTAAGAAATGTGTAAACAACAGTATAAACAACAGCAGGTCAGGTCAGGGAGGGAGGCTGGCACTCAGTAAGGCCGCGGCTGGAGCCTGCCCAAGTGTGAAATTCCCAACTGGGAGAGAACATTTGGAAAAACAACGTGCTCGAGGTTTATCAACACAAATCATCTCCTAAGTGGCACATTTTATTTAGAGTATGTGTGGCCTCCATCTAGAAGAAGGGAAGTTTTTATCAATCCAAGCTTTATCACTTCCAGATATCTCTTTCTTTGTTTATTGCCGGCACACACAATGCCTTCATTTTGAGTGGTCCAGTTTAAACACAAGCAGGGCTGTTTTTTCTTTTTTTTTTTTTTTGTGGGGCCTGCAGTGAACTGTCTGTGCTCCCTTCTCAGAACTGTGCTCGTAAATCTTCCCTTCAAGCCCTGAAATGCCTCTTTGTGACCGTCACCCTTAAGAAACGCAGAATCTTGGCCCCGATTCATGATTCTGCTTCAGTTTGTGCTGGAAGATCCTCCCTCCACAGGAAAGTGCTTCAAACTCTGATCAGCTTTGAGGAAGGAATTGAATGTCTTTCTGAGGAGGAGAAGAAGGGGTTTTCTGATATGGGTCAGAAAATCAGAGTCACCGGGCAACCTCAGAAGGGACAGGAGTATACAAATAAACCCTACATAAACCTAAAGTAAGCAGAATTGGAATTGTCTTAAAATTAAATCAAGAAATCTTCCTGGGTGTTCTGAACTCTTAGGTGGCCTCTGTGCCCTGTTTGACACCATCCTCCTTTTTCCCAGTTCTAGCACCAGCCCTGCAATGATCCAGTGGTCCTCGTGGGCAGGTCCGATTTGTGTTTCAGGTCCCCAACGTGCACAGGCAAGGGCATGTTTGCAGGTGAGCACCCTTAGTAAGTTTGCAGATGACACCAAATTGTGTGGGAGAGTTGATCTGCTCGAGGGCAGGAAGGCTCTACAGAGGGACCTGGACATGTTGGATCAATGGGCTGAGGCCAATTGTATGAGGTACAACAAGGCCAAGTTCCGGGTCCTTCATTTCAGTCATAACTACCCCAGGCAATGCTACAAGCTTGGGGATGAGTGGCTGGAAAGCAGCCCAGCAGAAAAGGATCTGGGGGTGCTGCTGGACAGCTGGTTTAATATAGAAACATAGAAATACGTGTCAGCAGGGTGCCCAGGTGGCCAAGAAGGCCAGCAGGATCCTGGCTTGTATCAGGAATAATGTGGTCAGCAGGAGAAGGGAAGTTATCGTGCCCTTGTACTCGGCACTTGTGAGGCCTCATCTAGAATACTGTGTTTAGTTCTAGGCCCCTCATTATAGGAAAGACATTGAGTTGCTGGAACATGTCCAGAGGAGAGCTACCAAGCTCGTGAGGGGTTTAGAGAACAAGTCATATGAGGAGAGGCTGAGG
>JANIJG010009140.1:63188-87315 GCA_024611175.1 Megaceryle torquata | reverse complement strand
CTGGTGCTTCAGGACATGCTCTAGGGGCAGGCATGTAGGGGGTTATTTTGTGTTTTTGAAGTCATGTTTGATCAGGGTATTTCGGTGTTTTTTTTTTGTTATGGGGATTGTTGGACTCAGTGATCTAGGAAGTCCTTTCCAACCATGAATATTCTGTGATTCTGTGTTGAACCACAAGCTCCCTGAGAGAAATGCACTATATTCCTGCAGTTTTCCTGTCACTAGCTTAGTCATAGAATAATAGAATCATGGAAAAGTTTGGGTTTGAAGGGACCTTAAATATCATCTAGTTTCAACTCCCTTCCATGGACACCTCCCACTAGATCAGGTTGCTCAAAGCCCCATCCAACCTGGCCTTGAACACTTCCAGTGATGGAGCATCCACAGCCTCCCTAGACAACCTATTCCAGTGTTTCACCACCCTCATAGTGAAGAACTTGTTCTTAATTTCTAATCTAAATCTACCCTCTTCCAATATGAAGGCTTTACTCCTTGTCCTACTACTATAAGCCCTTGCGAAAAGTCCCTCCCCAGCTTTCTTGTAGGCCCTCTTCAGATACTGGAAGGCTGCAATAAAGTCTCCCTGAAGCCTTCTCTTCTCTAGGCTGAACAATCCAAAATCATTCAACCTGTCCTTGTAGGATATATGTTCCAGCCCTCACAGCCCCACAGTTATGATCCAAGACAACACCACGTTACCTATCCAACTGATAGGCCAGTACTGGGCACTGTGGCTGGAGCAGCCCCTTCTGAGAGACATGCTTCCCACCCTACTCCCTGCACATCAGCAGAAGGCAGTGTTTGCTCTGCACCAGGCCAGCACTGTCTGCTGAAGGGCAAGAGGAGGCATTCAGCTGCATAGGCTGAACCCCCTGACAAAACAGTTGTTCACTGTTTCAGGGAAAAGGTGGCAGGCCAAATGGATGCATCCTATCAGCCCTAAGTTGGACCTTGATGAGTTAAGCCACCAAAAGTTATTTTCTGCCCATTCCAAGGGAGTTTTCTAGCATCACAGTGTCAACAATGGGATATGAATATTTCACCACTGATTTGGTGTAGCAGTCTAAATGTAGCAACATCAGTCAGATCATACCTTTAAAAGTCTCTTCTTTTAATGTATAGGTTATCTGTGGAAGCTATTCATAATCCTTTGTCCTCACCTTCTCAGGAAGCCCTAAGCTTAGTGTATCTGCTCTCCTAAGCTCTTCCTGAGGCAAAAATTTGACTCACACTGTTGACACTGAAGCTATGGTATGATGTTTATTATCTTAAATTATCTGAATAGGCATTCAGGAGATCTTATGGTAAAAATGTGAAGACAGGCTGGATGCTTTGCAGGACACTGTCTCTTAGAAAGACAACAGAGAAACAAGTTCTGGCTACAGAAGACTGCTTTACAGTGTAGGATGAAGAACATGCAGGGAGAAGGGAAAGGCAAATTTCATGGAGATCTAGATAATGATTGTTGAGGAAGTTCACCAGACAGTGCATGGTGGAAAGACAGTTGCTTTAGTCATCTGAGAGCTGGCCTCTGATGACTTTGCTCTGTAGCCAACAGTTCTATCATCCAGCAAGACCATTCAGGAGGTGATACCCCTGCTCCCCCTTCTGTAGATGTTATGGGCATTCAGGAGGTCAAAGGGCTAGGCTCCTGATATTTTAACCTGGATCCTGTTTATTTTCTGTGTCTTACATGGTGTTTATAAGCAGAAGAGGGACATAATAATGGAATGATGAGTGTGGAAAACAAAACTGAATCCACATCCAGCACCACTGCCCACACTCCAAGTCATTCATCGACCCACAAGAACTGAGGCACTGTGGGGGGAGTGTTTCCATGAATGGTCCATAATCACTGTTCATTGTACTGTAAGTACCATGTAATGGTTACTCTTAGAAAAAAGTGAAGGCAGTAAGAAGCTGAGACAAAAAAATAATAAAACTCATTATGTTTATACAGAACAAGTGTGTATAGAGAACAAGAACAAGCACAGAGGATCTTTGCTAAAAATATAAACTTACCATCTTCAGCCTGCATTATCATTTGTCACCGTGTTTCCAGGTTGTTTATGAACATGCTTTACACAACACAACTTATCACGGACCCTAAGGGAAAAGCATTGATAGTGTCCCTTTATTGCAAGACTTGAATGTTTGCTCTTATCTTGTAACCAGTTATTCAACCATTAAATAGCCTTCCTTTTACACCACAATGCTTAACTATCCTTAAAGTTCCCAATGAGGGATTTTGCTGAAATCCTTTTGGATGCCCAAACACTTTTGTCAGGCAGATCATCCTATGTTTGTTGATATCTTCAGAAGACTCTAACTGCCTTTTCAAATGGGACTTCCCTGTGTAAAATTGTCATGAACTCTTCCCCAGGAAATCATATGTTGCAAGGTGTCTCTGATTCTGAGTTTTGGTATAGCTTGTTTCAGTTTGCCTGGCATGGACATGATGCCTCCAGGTGTGTATTTCTGCAGTATCTCACAAAGCCTTTTTAGAAATCAACATCACATATGCCTCATTCCAATCTTCAAATACCAGTACAATTTTAAGCACGAAGTTACACAGCATCCTTAGTGATTCAGCAATTTTACCCTTGACTTCATTTAAATACCGTCTGGACTCTATGATTTCTGATGGAGCATTTTGTCAGTTTCTTCCATAACTTCTTCTACATCTGGATCCTCTGGTATGCCCTCACAAAGGAGTGTTCCCACTTGGCAATGTGACCAGAAAAGAGAAGTAAACAAACAAAAACTATAAACCCCAAGGCAGCAAGAAGCCTACCCAGCAAAGAGCTTTCCTTGGTTTACTGGCACCAGGTCTATTTCTAGTTTTCTGAATTTTTTCCTGAAATTCAAAGGGTTCTTGTTCCTGTCATCATCATCTCTCATCAAGAATAGTTGAGTCTTTATCTTCATATTTCTTCTTTCCCTTGGAGAGATCTTTGAGGAATGAGGAGGGTCACAGGCTCCCCTAGAGAATATTCACTGTGTTCAGAAATTAGGTCCATCTCCTGATTTAAGACACAATATGGTTTGTAGCTTCTCTCAGCAGGGTAGCTGGAGGTGAATTGCTCCAGTAGATACAAAGCTGGGGCTGAGTGCCAGTGTATCCATAACTGTGACCTTCAGGTGCTAAAAGAGGGAGACAAAAAGGACAAAGACCCTCAGGGTCACCTGAGGGAGGTCCAGACAGAAAGATGTGGGGATACAGGACACCTAGATGAGCCAACAGTCTTGAGCCATCATCTCCTCAGCTCCCCCACTGACTAACACGTGATTATTATATTTCAGTCAGGTATTAGGCACCCTAAAATAATCTTTACCGTCTCACAGTTTCAGCCTTGGTCTCACCATTCAGGGACAGTTGGAGCCTTATGGCCTCTTTTGAACCCATTAATACCGGCAGCACCATGCAGAGTTCAGTACTCAGCTCCAGTTTATTTAAGGTTTGTTTTAAAAACATTATGTGCTGAATTTTATTAAATCAACTTAATAGGAGCTGTGAAGTAAAATAAATAAATATGGAACTCATTTCTGCAGTTAGTGGGAATTATTCTGTTTGTTTACAAAGGCCATTAAAAGCTTACTGGAGGTGTTCATTTCAGCAAGGAGGCCTCACTGATGGATTGGTGCAGCCTTGCCAAAACTGTATCCAAAATTTCACAGCAGTACTCTCATTAGGCTCTAACGGTTAAAAGAAAACAAAACTGAGGAGAACTATTAATGTTTCCTGGTGGCCTCCAACCTCCTCCACATTAGTTTTACCCAAACCACACCACATAAAAACTCTTCTAAGGTTTTGGGGGCTGGTAGCTTGCAAAAAGGGCAGAAAAAGGAAGAGCTGAGTGTTTTGTGTTCTTAAACCAAAGCATGTTAAACCAGAAACCTTGATAACTGCAGAGGTGCTTAAGCATGTCTCTGATAAAATGCTTAACGGCAAGAGTTATACATTAGTGAAAAGGTAAGAATGGTACCATACAGTATTAAAATCCCCATTTTAAAATGTGAACTAAGCATTTCTAAGGTGTGAGAGTTCAGGACCATTCCTTCATTGACAGTAATAAATTTCAATATAAACACATAGAGCAATGGTATGTTTTCACCCACAGATTTTCATAAGCATATCCACTTTTTAATTTACATATTTTTGTATCAAGTAGTCAGAAATAGAAGTCTAAGAATAATTTCTTGTCTGAACACATTCTATATTTGCTTTTAATCATTTAGTGTTTTTCAAACCCAGGTGACCATCTTTGTTGCCTCCATCCTTAGCCAAAGTACCCAAAGAAGTGATCTGCTTTTAGAGAGCTACACAGTCCTCTGATCCACTGGTATCAGGAAGGGGCTCAAGTATTTAGCACCTCTGGATTTAACACCTTTGCACTGGCTGTGTTCAGCTGCTGCACATTTGCAGCTTCTTCTGGAAACATTGTCAGACTCTGTAAGCAACTTTTCTGAGCATCATCAAAGAGAATCTGTGTTGAGAGGTTAGGTATAATTTGAAAGATTTGCACCTCTTCTTATTTTCTTACCTTCTTACTTCTTACTTTTCCTCCATGACAGTAAAAACTTCTTGCCATGATGTGCAAAAACATGTAACTGCAGCTACCAACTGGAAGAGACAGGTTACAAGCCACCAAGGGCCAGGTCCTCAGAAGAATGTCACGTGCCTTGGAAATCTGGAGCCTGATGACTATCCTCTGAAGACCTTTCCCTACATCCTCTCCAACACCACTGCTGTGCCAGCCCAAACCTTCCGTGTCTGGATGGGTCTGAGAGCTCAGCAGTGTGGCGATGAAGGAGGGAGATGCAAGGAGGAGGTGGTATTCATAGAGCCCCTTTTTCCTGTCATCTTGTTTTGGAGTCTCACCAAGAAAGTAGGAATGCAGTAGCCCAGAAGAGCTCAAAACGATGGCATACATAGCAAGCATGCCTGAACAGGCATCTCCCCACTGTGGCTCAGCCTATGCCCATGGGAAGGCAATACTGAATGAGCATCAAATAAAGGGAGATCACAACACCAAGCCTTCATGAATGGAAGTGCTCTGTATGTGTCTCTGGGAGGTTTGTGTGATCAACATGAAACAGTAACTGGAAAAAAATGCCGAGGCAAGCCTGGGGATGTGAGTACAATCCAGCACCTTGAACAGGAATAAGATAAACTAGAGAAATTGGATGTAAACAGCTCAGAGGATATAGTAAATTCCTAGTGTGGGAGGAAGAAAAACCAGTATTGTACAACTTTCAGCTGTGAAGATACTCAGATGTTAAAATATTTCAAGTTCTCAGTCTCAATCAGTTTTATTTTATCTTTGTTTTGATAGCCTTTTTTCTCCAAATCTAATCCATGACTAAGTCCTGTGAAAGATCCATGCTAGCTGTTGATTTTACAGATTGCAGGAAAGATGTGAAGGATGCTCTGGCTGTCCCCTTTCCATAGCAGTAATGACTAAGAACCACTGAGAGCCATGGCCTTTCAATGATCAACTATCATAAAACAGATTTCCTAGAAGATTATTAAACAGAGATAGAAATCTCCTTAAAAATCTTTAGTTTGCTTTGCTAATCAACTGCCACTGTTGTTTAAGGTTGGAGGTTGTTCCGTACATTTTCATTATTTCAGATCATCCCCTGCCAGACCCATTGTAAAGCTTTCTATTAAAATCCTTACTGTAGTGGGATGGTTTTGTTTGGTTTGGTTTTTTTTCTTTCTCAAAGACTGATTTAATAGAAACACGGCACCAGAAAGAGTGTTTCTGTTTCATTACTATGATATATAAAAGTTCATAGGGTTCTCAGAATATTCTTGCTAAAAAAAAATCATTAGCACATGCTGGAATACAGAACTTACTGGCAATCATACAGTAGCTGTCTTTCAAATACACATTTCTTATAATGTCTGTAAGAGTATTAGTGATCATTCTTAAAATGCAGAGTAAGTATTGGAATAAAATTCATACTCTGCAATTTTTTTGGAAATATTGGTCAAGTAGTTTCAGTGCAAACAGGTAGTTTGGAATTTTTTTTTAAGCCTATTTAGTTTACACATCACATTATTTTTTTAAACCATGCTCCTAATATTTTTATTCTAGCAACTTTTTTCAGAGTAGCCCACTAAATTCTTGTTTGGCTCTCAAAAAAAATAATAATCTTTAGCACTTACATAGTGCTTTAGGTTTTTAAAGTGCTATACAAATATTAACTAATTAATGTTTGTTCAACCTAGAATGGCCTTATAAAGAGGCTGCAGTGAGTGAACATTTTCCCTGTCACTATTAGCAAGGTTAAAACTGTTGATGTTGTACAAACACAAAAATGAGGCATGGTTTGAAATAACCCACCTGCTATTGATTTTGGCCAAATTATGGGTACTCTCAAACTTGTAGATTATTTCTCAGTACTATCAAAGGAGAAAATGAGAAAGTGCTTGTTTGCCTGCTTTGGTAGCTGACAGTAAGTGCTGACGATAGGGAAAAGCCTTCACTTTCCAACTCTGAGTACATATAACTTCTCAGCAGCATGGGAAACAATTTTGCCCACATACCCACTGAGTCATTTTGTTATGCCGATGGGCACAGGACCCACAGGGGAGAGTGCCCTTGTGTACTGCTATCCTCCCACCTTTCCTTTCTCAACGCTTCCCACAGCCAGTCTCGTCTTCTCCACAGAGTCAGGACTTGGGCCATAGCTTTATGAGAGAGATATCTTCTAACATACATTTGTTTTTAATATATTAAAAATATGATTGAGTAATCTTTACAACAGATGAGGTTTCCTGTAAATCAGGACCAAAAAATTACCTTATTCAGTTGTATCTGATGTGGTTGCTCAACAGTCCTCTCTACAATGTGCTTCCCGCAAAAGTCCCCAAATTTACTGGGCTTCTGGACCCACAATAATGATGTTGCAATCATTTCAAAGTATGACTCTTGCATGTGTTCTGGAAATAGCATGACCATAAACATAACTGGAAGTTTCTAACCGTCAGTGATTTCATACTAACTTTAACAATAGCCAGTAAGCATATAGTTCAGACTTTAATCCAATTTCTTCAGTAAAACTAATTTAAATAAGATGCTGCAGATAATACTTGTGGGATTACTTCACAGCATGGGTGGTTTATCATTCAATCTTCATCTTTTATTAATGCACTGTATATATTATATATGACCCCAAACCTTTGCCAGGTCTGTGTTCCTAAATCCATAGAATTAATTATCTGTTTCCATGTTCGGTTTTGACTGGTTTAACACCACTGGAATCACATTAGACATTAGCACCATTCACAGATTTCTATTCTTACACATTTCTAGTGTTCACAGCCATCCATGGCTGATGTCTATGGTGCAGGCAGAAACACTGTGGATACTCTTCAGCTCACAAGATGTCCCTCTGACGCTGGGGGAACACACCACAGCTGCAAGGCTCCATGCTGACACATCTACTAACAGGATTAGGATTTTAAGTAGAAAAAACATATGTCATTTGCAATATAGCTGGAGACCTACCAACAACTGTAATTAAGGATGCCTATGCATTTCCATGCTAAGCCCCTGTTTTCATTTGCTCGTAACTTTCCAAAACTTTCACCTATAAGGCTGAAATTTTACAGTTCTGCTTTCTGCCAAATTGTGTCAATTTTTGCAGTTGTTGAAAATTTGAGGAAAAAGCAATGTGCCCATTTATTTGAATGAGAGAAGAGAGAAATTAAAAATCCAAACCCTTGTGTAAACATGTGGATTGGAACTGATTTATGCTGGATTTTGTATTTAATTTAATTCTCATATGGTATTTTAAACTCTTAAATTATGTTCCAGCATCTGGCAAGTATGGGATAATATTTTAGTAAAGCAACAGGAATAATACAACATGCTTCACCCCTACAGCATTAGATGCTCAGTTACAGAATTTTTCAGTCAATTTAATTACCTGCTTAAAAATTATTTCCCTCTCAGTGGCTCGGATTGATCTCAGAACTCCACTCTGAACATGTAGTCCTAATAAAGCTCCTCTTGAGTTTCTTGGTGTGGAAATCAGAAATAAACAAACCATACTGACCACACAGGAGTGCCATGACCCTTTCATAGCCTGTTCGGATAACATCGTGTGGCACAGAAGTGCTCAGTGGTATGACTAGAAATATGTGAATATTCTTAGCATTTGCAGATGTCTCAAACTGCTTTGAACTTGAAGGACTATTTCAAGCCTTTGTAAGTCTATGCCTCATGTCCTCTTTTCTACCCGATGGAAAGTAATCAGTATTAAAAAGAATGTTAAGATCTTTTTAAGACAGAAAGAGCTTTTGCCTTTACTGACTCATTTCATTCCTGTCTTTTCCTGTCATTCATCCTGCTTCTTGCTGTGGGCTGGATACTGAATTTAGAGTCTTGTAACTCAGCAGTCTCACAAGTACTCTGTGAGCTGCCTGTACACTTTGGACACTAAAGTGATAGTAAATAATCAAAACTTATCAACAAGTGAATTCTCTTTGGAGAAAGAATAGTGTTGATAGTAAGTATGTAATAAAAGTTTAAAAAAAAAAAAATTTCCTCTACTGTGTTTATTATTCTTGGGGGAAGGAAAGTAAGAGAATGGGTGAGGGTTAGCTGGGATTTTTCATTTTGTCTTGTTTTATCTTTGTGGAGTAATTAGATCATTGTTTTCCTTAATTCACTTATTTCCTCCCTCACCAAGTTTTTCCTTCACAGATGGGAAGCCTAGTTTTGCTAGCAATACATTTAAATGCAGTCTGCTTTTTCAATGTAGTTGTCTGTTAAAGCTTTTCCCTTACAAATCACAATTTGTGCTTCTGAACATCCTGGGAGAGAGAGGTAACTTTCTGTTGCAGTCCTGGTCTAGAAAATTTTCACAAGGGATCTCCCCTTGTTATTCTATTCCCTTTGAAATGTACTCATTTCAGAGTAATGAACATTTTAAAAGGAAGCAAATAATCCTAACAACCTCAGTGGGGTTTTGTTTGTTTGTTTGTTTCATAGTTCCCCCAAAAAGTTGTATTTTAGATTCCTTACATATTAGATTCCTCATAAATCTAAAAACTCTCTTGGACCTGCAGAATTACGCAATGGTTGTTATTTAATTACTACAATGCAAGAAGTTGCACTAGAAGGAGATTATTAAGATAAAAAACAAAGGTATATTTAGGAGATGAGAAAAACAGGAACCTTAAGCAATTTACCCTGCCCCATTGAACATACAGTATTATGAAATGGCCTTTAACTACGTGTTGAGTACTATTTTCTGATGGGACTCCCATCCCACCTAAGGATAGAGTGGCTAGTCATTTGGTTTTTTAACTTCTGCAACTTTTGTAGAGGGTCTCCGAGGATTTCTTTAATGCACACAGCCTGCATAAGGACCTGAATATAAGAATGTTCCTTTCTTCTTAGGCACTTAAGACTTCCTTCATATTAACTCAGTGATTGGGAAGCTAGGATGAACCTGTCTTCCCAGAATGCTATAACATGAAGTTCTCAGCCCTCCATCCTCCTAATCAGTCTCCACCCTCCAGCTTCACAACAGCTTCCCTCCACCTTCTTCCATTAGCTGAGAAGGTCCTGCTCAGTATCTGCAGTCTGAGATGGGAACATGCCCAGCCATCCTCTACAGGGGCACTGGTGTTGGCTGTCTGCATGGAAGTAGACAGAGCTTCTGGAGGACTCAGCAGTCTCCCTTTGAACAAACAGGTACTTAAATAATTTGATTATTTAGGTAAATAGCCACAGGATCAGGAAAAGGTACATCCCTAATGGAAATCTTAGGCCTATTCCCCAAGGCACAGATACACAGTGCTTGTCAATTTATTATTCGAAGAACTTTTTTTAGCCTGCAAAAGACAATCTATTCTCCCCAAATATCTCAGAAACACCAAAACATTTTAGCTGAAACCTTTCCAAATACCAATCCATCCCAAGGAGGTACCCCAGAAAAAAACCCAACACATTCCTAAGTGGTTGAAATCTGGTAAAATGAAATCAGGCCCTAATAGTGGGAAATGTTAGATAATAGATGCAGTAGTGCCATCTTCACCTAGATTATTTATGCATCCATGTGGAATGTAAGGATTGGTACATAGGAAAAAGGTGTGTCATGATACTGTTACGACTTATGTCTTTAATATAGCCACTCCTTTTACTCTCCGTACTATCAAGCTGAAAACAAACTGTAGCCTGGCATATAGAAAGGAAATAGGTGACAACATAAAATGTCTGTTCATCTTATTGTTTAATACCCACCACTGTGACCTCAGTGTATTAACCAAAATCATAGCTCTAAAAAATCCACACATTTTCTAGATTAAAAAAAAAAGAGAGCGAAAGTTATCAAACAAACTTTTTGCTGTAAATAATTTATATGTAGAAGTCACCAGATAAATAGTCCTATTATTTTACCTTCAATTGAGGAACACTCACATAGAATGTTAAAAATTGTATCCCAACTTTTTTTCATTTTTTTTTCTTGAATTTCATGAAAACAACCTTCAAGAGGTGGGGGCTGTTTGGTTTTGATATTTCTCTCCAGAGACAACTCCCACTATCAGTTTGGAAAAATAATTATCCTTCCCGTAGTTCTCACAATCTTTTCACAACAAATGAAGTGAACTTTGTTGTGTCCAGCTTGAATCTAAGGTGATTGCCTGTACTTTAACAGTTCTCTCAGATTTTAATAACCAAATACCTGGAGCCAGCACCCTGGTCTAGTGAAAATAGATCTCCAAAGCCTCAGTAGATCCACTGGAAGCTATGAAGTGCAATGCAGTGATTTCAGCTAAACATTACCGGCTCCTGACCCTGGAAAGGGAAAAGTCAAAGTTCTTTTGGAAATGACACATTGTGACCTGCAGTCTGCTGTAGCACATTAAGTCTGATAAATGATCAGAAATGATGACTTAAACAAGCATCTAAGAGAGAGTATTTTGCTTAATGTACCCAGCAGTTAACCTTATGTAGTCACATTACATAGTGGGCTCATTTGGAAGCCATGTAGGCTTAGCTAAGAATAAACAAAGCATTGCAGTACCATTAAATGTTTTCTACGTCTTCCTTCTGTGTTAATGTGGTTCAGTGCTTCTGTCATGAAAATGAGCAAAATGGAGTTTCCCACACTCTCGACCACAAAGAGTGCACTATATTGCCTTTCCGATACACATTCTGTACTTTCCTGAACACATGCCTGTTCCAAGAGCAAACCTTGATTTTTCATAGCATTAAAGAAGTCTGCAGAACAGAAAAGGAGCAGGCTCCAAAGCAGAAAAAAAGTGGAAGTGATGTCAAAACCATGCAACTTTTGCAGGTGGCAAAAAATACCTATATATGCACAAAAAGAAGTTATTTTTTTTCCCACATCCGCAAAATGCTCTCCAAGTGTAATGCCAAATCTAATCCTCCTGCCTAATATGTTCTCAAATTTTTAATTTAGGCACTTATGCCAGAGCCCTGTAGGTACCAGAATAATGTGAGCTATTTCTCTGTATTAAGTTGCTCAGCTATAATGACTTCATCATTTAATTTAAGCACCTGTTCTGGAAAATAGGTCCTGATCCTGCAAACACTTACACATAGTGAGTATTCCCATTTGAACTCTAAAATTGTATCCCAGCTCTTTAGGGTGATTTATGGCATAGTATTAGAAGCATCTATAAGCACCTGAAATGTGTCAGTGGATGAATATGAGCAATAATTGTAAATATAGTTTATGAGTTAAGCAGCACACTGATATTGGTGGCCAATACTCAACAAAATATTGAATCTCCCAACTCCTGTTTAAAATCCCTACTGACTTTAGCTGGAATTCAAACTTTAAATGAGGAGTTAGGAGCCCAGATGCTTTGCTGATCATGGCCCTTTGGCTGCAAAATGCTGAATCTTCCCAAAGGACCCAGTGGAAATGATACCAGAGAGGTATTTTATGCATGCATAGCTCCTCTTGGAGTTTATCTGATGAAGGGAAATCTCCCTTGAAGTTCAACTGTCTTTCTTGTTTCTCTCACAGTCTTTCTAAAAAATATAGTCATCTTTTTCACAGTGACCTTTATTACCAGCAAACTGAAAGGGTGTCCATGCCCTTGGGAAGGGGCTAGACTATGCACTCTGGCCAGTGAGGCATCCAACTCAGCTCTCCAAAGTCAAGAAGCAACACCCAACTCCCTTACCCACAAAAATAGTTTTATTTTCTTAGGAAGAGGAAGTCTGCTGTCTTCGCTTCCCCTCTGCTCCTGCCACTTCTCTGCAGGCGTCCCTGACCCCTGTGCAGAGTGGAGGGATGAGGCAGGATTCCCAGAGCTCTGGAAGGGAGGGCAGCGAGGATGATTTGAACTTTCCACCCCCAAGGTACAACTGTGCTCACAAAGCCAAAGTCCAGCTCCCTTCTTCTGCTACTGCTCAACCTACCTTAGCCTTGGCCAGTCTGGTGAAGACTGCCTTCACACGTGGTGCTTCCTTACTCACATGTTAAATAGCTTCAAGATTTGCCCCACTATTAGATGCTTACTATACAATTATAGCAGGGGTGAGTGTGGCCCAACACACTTCAATATTCGTTTGCATTCTACTCCTACAGTAGCATGAGTAGAAGGTCTGTAACCATGTAAATATCAGAGTTTTCTCCTCTGTTTTCTGTCTTATTTTAACCTCCTACTTGCAAATCCACTGGAATCCTTTGCATTATGTATTGCTGAGCTGTTTCTGTGCAGCTTGAGCTTGGCTGCAACTGGGATTCCTTCTCTTTTTGTTTTTCAAGTTAGCATCTTAAAGAAAGGAAAATAAACATGAAGTCAGAATTTCCTGCGGGACAGTGGGAAGGGGAGAGATCAGATCAGCTGTAAGATGTTGGTGTTATTTTCCCAGGACAAGCTCTATTTTTTTTTTTTTTTCCCCCAACATCTATTTATTTATATATTATCCACTTCTAAAATCACCTACAGACCCACAGACAAAATTGGAATATTTTGTGTTTTTCAGAAATAAGAGAGTTCAAATTTACAAAGATCACCTCTAGACTGAATTTCCCTGTGCTCGGTGTTGTGCTTATTGCACAGATGCTTTCATAGGAAAAGAGAGTCTGAAAGTAGAAGACCTAAGTTGTGCTCTTTCTTTGTTCAACCTGCCTGAGAGTAGCTGTTGTTCTGTCACTAGTACAACCCTTTCCTCACTCATCTCTGACTAGAACATGAACACTGAAGGCTCCTGAGGGTGGGGAAAGGCTACTGCTGAGCTTACATAGTGCCAGAACATTAGGAGGATGCTTTGTCCTTAGGACATATGCATGGCTATAAGGAACATGACTGATAATTTTTCTCCCTAGAAATTTCACTAACTTAATATGAAACAAATTTCTGCTCTCTGTCCGAGCTAATTAACCCAACGTATTTATGCTTCAGTATTTCTTTGGAGCACTGGCTTGAAATCTCTGCTTGGGAATTCTCCTCTTGGAAAGCTATAGCTAACATCTGAGATGAACCTGGCATACAAGCCATCACATATGAGGTCAAAACAAGTAAATGTGGCTATCACCACAGCAAAGACAAAATGTTGGGGAACCTTTGGAAGCAGAGTAGGAGTTTCTCAATACAGGTCCATTCTTGTCACTCAAGCAGCTCCTTTGCATGGCAACATGCCATAAACAGAACTCTACTCCTCTGAAGTAGCAGTGGTATGCCTCAGTGTACACATAGTCAGAAAAGGTGTAAAATAGCAGAGGATGTTAACAGTGATTGCAAAGTGAAAAATGAGGATTTCACACTTCATTTATCTGCAGACAGTACATGTCACATACTTCACTGCTTATTAGTTTGTTCTCCTAAAGGGAATGTGCAGGTGAACCATCCAAGTGCAAATCCAAGGTGCAATGAGGACTGTGCCTATCTGCAGGGAAAAGGACTGGTTGTTTCACTGCCCACCTCTAAAGGCATAGGTCAGGCTTTTAGCTCCTGTTTAGCCCTGTTTCCCCTGCAGAAGACCAGCCATGAAACTTGCAGGACTGAGACCTTCACTGCAAAGACTCTAATGATACCAGTGGGCTACATAGACCTAAATTCCCAGTATATTGAGAAAGTTTAACCACTTCTGTGATATCAACAGGACATCTTCCCTAGGTGGACCAGCCTCTGCACACTGAGCACATGGGCACTGTGTCCCTTAGGAATGCATGTCCAGCTGAGGTTTTGAGTATTTGGCTATGATCCTAGAGTGAAGTTGATGGATTTTCCCCAGATTTACTCCAGTATAATGAGCTAAGAATTTGGACCTCTGTGTTGTATTGTGTGGATTTTTGATTAATTTTAAATAAAGTTTCCACCTTAAATGAATTGCAAGTGTTATCTGTTTTTATATATAACTTCATGCTCTTTATTATTTAAAATGTCCAGTTTGCTAGATGAAAACATAAATACTGACTGCAGCTGTAGAATTTAATAAAACCTCAGGTTTGAGCTAACAAGTGAAAAAAGTATATTATTGGAAACTTGTGGTCAAACTTGAAGCTTGAAGGAAATATTTTAGCACTATCACAATATTAAATTGCAATCATTATTTAATTTATCTTCTCTGAAATGACTTAAGGGAAGTGCACCAAAAGCCCTATTTACCTAAGCCAGGAAATAAGTCAGTGATCAGCTAGGTGGATGAAGTAATTGAAAGCTGACAAGGGACAATATAATGCCACTATTGTAACAGCACTTAGAAGTATTGTTTGACTTCGACCTGCTTAGGAATAAATGTCGCACAGTTTTCATTTCATTAAAAAAAAAAAAAAAGTGTACAGCAATAAAATGTGTTCCTTTTACTGAATTCTTGATATTTTTCTTTAAATTGAAAAATATCAGCTTTGGCACATCTGGAGGAAAGGAATGTTCCCAACAATTACCAAGATTTTGAAAAAAATACAGATATATTAGAAATTAAGGTATTCACCAGTCAGTACTTCCAGCAAAAAGTCTGAGCCCCTGGGCAACCTGTGCATTTCAATTGTCACTTTGAACTTTGGAACAAAGGGTAGACTGTAAAAGCAGTTTATAAAAAGTATTGAGATACCACAACTGGCATTTTTATGACCTTATTAAACTACATCCAAGTGACATAAATTATACGTAATGAAAGTGAATAGAATCTCTGACTTGATTTTAGTATTAGGAACATGCTTATTAGTTTAAAGGTTGTGGAGTTTTTTTCTGAATAAAAGGGGTATTTTTGTTGTTTTCTTACTTTAGCAGCTGATGTTATGTGGAAGTCATAAATGCCAGATTATATTAGATTGGTTTTGTTCATACAATAATATTGATAGTAAATTACTTAGGAGTAATGAGCAGTTTTTCTCACTAAGTAAAGCTAAAGGTGTTAATTTAGACTCAAAGCATTTCACATTCTTACAACAAACATATCAACTGATCAATTTGGTTTATGAAACCCAAATTATGGTTCAGAAAAAACTTTCTGTCATTCAAAAATAATTGTTCAGAAAATGAAACTTTTTCCCCCCAATACTCTTGTCTCTGCTGTAGGAGAAAAGTGGCAGATGCTGGTTCAAAGCAAACCCATTTTTAGATGTTACTGTTTTAGGTGGAGAGCTTATGCCCAAAAGTAGCATAAAAATCTGTTGAGATATAGCAGAAACACAGCGCTCACCACAAGGGTGATATTATCTGTGCTATTCTCTTGAGAACATCAGTTATCTGTACTGCATTGAATCAAAGGTCCATCTGAGGCAGCAGTCTGTCTCCAACACTACCCAAAACGGAAAGTCTATGGAAGAAGATAAGACTCATGAGAGCAGTGTAGTCACTTATGAAGCCTTCACTCTCAGCCCTGTTAACTTCCTCCAGTCATTTGCAGCACTGGGAGGGAGAATTAGATGGAATGCCCATTAGTTACAGAGGCAGTTGTGGTTAACATTTGGTTCCTGTTAGGAGAAAATGAGTGATGTTTGCTATTTGTACATCTATATCCCATGTAGCCAACCTGCATGGCTTTCCTGAACATGGGACACAGCAGCTCTGTGTTCCCCAGAACTCAGACACTCATGGGTGCCCAACACATACCCTCAAACTGCTCAGTGCATGCTCACCATTGTTTCCAAGTTGTCCCAATTATTGTCAGACCCAGGAAATGTAGGTCTACTATTCGGAGGCTTGCTGTCCACAGTAATCAGGAAAATGCCTTCTGCAGATGGTGGCATGCCTCCATGGGGATGACCAGCAGGGACGTCAGGGCTTCATTCAGCCAAAACTCCTGAAAAAAGCAAGCATCGGCCAGCTGTCAGGTTATAAACAAAATTGTGGCTGATGTTCATGTGTGCTTAGTGGAAATTTTGCTTCCACAGGGAAGACAGAATGGTCTCACATTCTTCTTCCCCTTCCCCTGATAGAAATTTGTTTAAAAAAAGAAAGAAAGACCCACCACAACAACAAAAATATGTTGTGGCCATTCCTGAGACTTGTGTCTCAGAAAGCACAAAAAACCCCCAACATTATACAATGTATTTTAGGCATTTGCAGTATTAAGAATTTCACTAGGCTGGGCTGTGCACTGAGAGAAATGGGAACAATCTTTCTCCCCAAATTATTCATCATGTTTTCAAGGACAGTTGCCATTCTGCACTGAGAGCAGAGATTTTTACTCAGCCCAACAGTGTTATTTTCTTTTCCACTTGCTGTAATGTCCAGTCTTCCCCATTCTTCCTATCAGCTTATCAAGGGCTGGAAGAGCATAGGGTGCTTCTGCACAGACAGCCCCACCACCAGCTCTCCAGGGAAAGAGCTTTCTTCTACTCCTTCATGACAGCCACTGGCTAAATGCCATGATATAGTCCATAACTGGCTGTATATGGGAAATGTGAATTTTATTACCTTGCAAGTTTCTTTAAAATACTAAAGAGAAAGTCAAAGCTTATTCTAAGCTTTGCAAGGGAAACAAAGTTGACAACACTGATGTCATCAATGAGATTTTAGAGAATTTTACACATAGAGTTGCTCCAGGAATGACTAACTAAAGGGGAAGGGGAAAGGGGAAGAGGAAAGGGGAAGGGAAAGGGAAAGGGGAAGGAGAAGAGAAATCTAATAAATAAATAAAATTTTTAAAAAATCAAATTTAAAAAGAAAAAAAAGAAGAAAATAATAAAAAAAAGAAGGTAAAGCTGAAGAGAAACAAGGAGACATCAGAATGCCAGAAATAACAGACTTTTAAACTCCGTGCAAGTTAAAAAAATAAGAAAGATGTATTTTTAACGAAAAAGGGAGACATAAATATAGACAATTTGTGGTGAGCAAAGTAGTCTCAGGGAATGCATAACTACTATTTTTATTATAATCACACAATTTGTCTTCATTAAATACTCTGCTTGGCAAAAGATTGTACCTTCATCAGCTAATATCCTAAATGCCAGAGAAAGAATAGGAATGGGGTCTGGAGGAGCAAAGCAACAGGAGGAGCACCTGTTAAAATAGATAGGAATTTACTACAGCTACCATTAGCCTGCAGTTATGCATAGGACCTGCCTGTACTGAAAGGAAGAAATGTTAAAAAGCCCCTCAGAAGGACAAAATACCTGCTGCAGCAATGGCAGAAAAGCAGTAGTCCATTTTGCCTTTTAAAATGATGTGTGAGGTGTAGCAGCTTTAAACAAAAGATCATTTGCTGAGGTGGGAATGGAGACAAAATCTCTGCAGATGCTTTTAAGGAACCTGCCCACCTGGACCGTGGGGAGAAGCAAGTAAAGCTAAGAAGATAAGATAAAAAAAAGATGGACTCATAACAGCAGGATATATCTCCTGGAAATCAGCCCTCTAAGTTAAGGCTGCTAGTGGGAAATCTGTTTTGAGCTCTCAGTTCAATTAATAGAAAATTACAGTGAACAATTCTTTCCTTATTTCAGTTAATTGTCCTAAGAGGGAATAATTAATTCCCTGCCCATCCTATCTTTCCCCACTGACTGTTTTAAAGTGGGTGGATGGGTTTCTGACTCCCACACTGAGTGTCTGCTAAAGCACAGTTTGCAGCAGAAGATGATCGTGACAGTAAACTGTCAGTTTTGTAGAACAGAAATCTGGGAAGCAAGAAAGGTGACTGAGCAGGCATTATAGGAACAAATTAAAATGGAAGTGACTCTCTTTTTCACATCAGTTTAAGGAGGGCAATGATACAATCAAAAATATTAAAGAGTAAACCAAAATATTGGAAATTTCTGTACAAATGGAAGTTACTTAGAGAACAATAACATATGCTTTTGGCAAAACCTGACTATCGAAATGTTACCCTGACTATGTGTACCCCGTGTAAGTAGCCCAGGTTTGTGTGTAAATTCACTTGCTAATCAAAGTTTAAACATGTCCCAAAGCTGTAAAATCCCAATGTGGAAAATTTCACTCCACAAGATCTGTTTCTTCACTGGAAAATCATAGCTCAGAGATGGGTTAGGAATAGGGCTGTTAACTCTAGCTAGTTCCCAAAGAATCAATATAATCAAAAGTAAGATGCTTTAAAACCAATTACAAGACCTGCTGTGGTAGCCTCTCACTCTAAGGGGCACAGGGAAGGCCATGAGGTGAGTGAAACATAATTTAGCAGGGGTTACTTTGTGTTTCAGCTCACTCTTCATCCCACATGTTCTTCCAGGGTAGTTCTGAGTTCCTCAAGACCCACAGAGTGAGTTAAGTGGTTAGGCAAGATAAGCTGAAGTGGAGAGTGCAGAGGACAGACCTCTGTGCCTCCATTCTCCCTGGCTGTGTACCAGGGCTGCCCATCGCTGCCTCTCCACCAAGAACATCCCTGCTTGCAGAGAGGTGATTGTGATGCATCACTGCAACGGCAGTAGCTTGTTGGGCTCACTGGTCAAAGACAAGGCCTCAGGTTCACACCCAGTGTTCATCCCAAAAATTGTTGCAGCCAGCTCTGCTACTTTGTCAAATCATATACGGCTACAGATGCTGTGGTATTTTGATGAATGTATAATGAGAATAGAAAAAAATGCTGCGAAGTAGGGAAGAAAATGTATATGATTGGAAACATGTATATACTGTATTACTACTATATTATTAGTTATTACTATGCTACCTATTTACTATATGATTACATTCTACTATAGAAAGTGATAGCTGTATTGTATAATTTTTGTTTGATATGAACAGATTTCTTGAAATAGACATTATTTCTAATGCCTGAAGCAAACCCAACTTTATTTCTTGAAAATATTTCCCTGTTGCAACAAAGGTGGTGGTCAAATTTGAAAATGAAAAAGAAGTATTTTTCTACTCCTTCTTAACGCGCACATTTTCTATCAATGGTATATTCTTTACATTCAACCACTAGCCTAGAACTGACACCTATGTTTTCTGATTTAGCAAAACAATCAAGTTTAGTAATATCACCAAAATTTAATAATGGAAGTATTGTCTGAATTTATCTGGAGGTAAATATGTATATGCTTGGTCACCCAATTAATGTCAGACATATGGATTGCACTTGGTGTTTTGCATCCGCAGACAGAACTACTGACAAACAGCAATGTCTGTAGGGCAGTATATCACCTCCTTCCTTTTGTAGAATGTATACATGGCCTTTGCTGTCAGGGTAACCCTTGATGTTGAAAGGAGATGCAAAGACTGTCTATGGATCTTTAGTAAACTCAGTTCATGTGTCTTTTTTTCCCAATGGATCAGTAAAACTGAATTGTTATTCTTCTTTTGAAATATGTGTTGGAGGGTTTCCACCTTTCTTTATAAATGTGTAGACATGTCTGATGGTCAGGGTTATATAGTGCATCCATCTGTAGCTCCAGGTGTCCGAAGTTGGTCTCTGGGCACTGATAACATAAGGTGTGGTCTACAGAGGAGGGATTTTATTAGTTACATCTTTAGCTACTTGAGGAAGGAGAGAGCATATAATTTAAGACACTTTGATGCCTTAAAAACATGTGAAGTATGTTTAAGGCATCAAAGAGGCTGAAAGAGGAAAACAGCATGAAACTTGAAGTTTTGAATAAAGTGGGACTTCTAAATAAAAAAAAAACAAAAACAAAAACAACCAAAACCCAACAAAACAGCAACAACAAAAAAACAGGTTGAGAGAGATTAAAAAAGAGGACAAGGAGAGAATGAAGTAAAAACAAGGCCTACCATAAGAAGTGCTAGTGCTTTTTGAACTGTGTGATATAGAAGCCACTGAAGAAAGAGAAAGAAAAAATGCACAAAATCATTTACAATGCAAACATCTGTCTCTCCTGCAAGTAATCCTTTTCTTCCGTGTTATTCAAGGATGGTGGAGCCCCAGCCTGTGATTGAGGACCAATAGCATTATGGAAATACACATCACAAGAAGGTGTTCACAAGAGATGTTCTTTGACATAGTATCTATTCATTGCCAGCTGACAGTGTGTTCTGCCTCTAGGACCTAATCCTGTAGCCTGTGACATTGATGGAAATGCTATCATTGTCTTCATTTGACTCCGAAATGGGAAGACCTGGTTTTAGGTTGGCAGCAAGGCAGGGTGATTTACCCTAACCTGGCGAAAGCCACCTCTGTCCAGCCTCCTGCCTCTGCCAACGTGCTGTAGGCATCTTGTGAGAGGGAAAGCTGTGCCTCTATGGCTTTGAACTGCAGTACCTCTGAAAAAATGTTGCACTTCTTGCAAGTCAGGTCAGAAAAAGTAGTTCAGAGCATCAGTGCAGATCAGGGACAGCTGATCCAAGGGGGATGCTGGCCCTGCCTTTGTACTTTCTCCCACCTTGTGCCGTTGCTTATGTGGAGGAGTTGGTGTTTGGAAGATTTGGCACCTGCCCAGAGTGACTCCTAGATACAGTCAGCTGTCTGTGAGTGACAGGGGTCAGAAAGTAAAGCTCTGCAGGTAGGAACAAGTCTTCTAGGGCCAACTGTGGGCAGAGTAAAGAGTGTGACATCAAATAAACATGTGTAGATATTTAAAGCAATAAACTATACTTCTTATTCCAGTTTATACGAGGAGCCATCAGAAACATGCTATTTTAAGGTCACATTTACATTTAAATATCAAAACATTATTGGCTTTATGTCCCAAAGCAGAGGACTTGTGAAAGATGTGAAAGTTTGTTTAAGTTCTTTCTGGTCCTGTCTTATTTTGGTAACTTTCTGATCACAAATCCTCAAGGGGAAGAGCCCCACTCTTGTCATCTGTGTGTGGCTATGAAAATGTAAAAAAATATAACAGGAGAAAGGTTTCCATGACTGTTCAGGATGGGGGTAGTTCTGCAAAGCACTGAGCAACTACAGTTCAGTGCAGAAATTAATATCAAGTGACAGCTTAACTCTGTCTTCATATAAAGAGTGGGAAGAAGGACATTGACTTTTGACTACACCTGCATAGAAATGGCTCCCAGAATGGTAGTGGCACACTCCCAACATCTGCTCCTTCCATTGAACTTAGCTGTAAATTGAAATTCCATTGCAATGTTTTTAGACTCAGTTGAAGTAAGGAGACTGTCAGAAATCCTCTTTAAACTCACCCTTATCCAAACAGGAAGCTGACCTCTAACCCCTGGACGTAACAGTACACCAGTGGAAATTTCATTATCCCCGTTTCAGCTATACTAAGTGAAAATTAATTGTGTAATTATCTGGATGAGCGCATGTGTAAAATTTTACAATGTGCCAGTCAGATTAAGTAACGTGTTAGTGGCATGGTTTAGTGCAGAGCCAAGGCTGTCTTATAAAAACGGCATAAGAAGTCCAACAAGATTTGAAGGAAAAGAACATATGTCTGAACAAACTTTAACATGAGAAAGTAATGTAATACTTAATACCGTAACCTCACAATCTTACTTCTGAGTAAGATTTTAACCTCCTCTGATGTAGGTTCATCTGGCATAAGAGAGATTTGTCTTTTGTCTGTCACTATAAAAGTACACATTTTAATGGCCAAAATATTCTGAGCATGCCTTTTTTTAAGTACTAAATAGACAACTGATTATAATACAAAAATATTTTTGTCTACTTTGTACTGTGTTCACTTTATACCTCTTTCATCTTCTACAGTGATATGTTTCCATTTTTTTCACTGTTTAAGTGAAAAAAAAAACCCAACAGTAAAATATAGAAGCAAAACCAGATCAGACCATAACACAGTACTTGTGAAACACAAGATGCAGAACTCACCTCCCTCATAAGGAATTGAGGGACAGATCTTACGGGGCCCAAGGAAATCCTAATACAGCTATTTAGAAAAAACTATTTCCATTTCAAAGTCAGAGACTTGTTTGGATAACGAGATCGCTGGGCAAAAGATGGTGCCTGGAAGAAATCTAGTCCTTTGAGAAGTAATATTATCTTTAAGCAGTTTGGTAAGTAATATATTAGGATCTATCAGCCTTACTGCCAAAGATTTTTGTATAGAATCCTTTTAGCAATACCAAATAAATACGTTGGTAACTTTTTTTTAAAAAATGGAAGAATGAAAATAACTTATAATGTGATTTCAGTGAAGTCAATAGAATAGAATATGTGCAGGAAGGCTTGGTGTTACAGTGAGAAGTCCCACTGCAGCACTCTGCTACTAAATCTGGATGGAGACAGGAGATGATCCAGACGTTTCTGTACAAAAATGAGGGCCATGTAGAAGAATCAAATCTGAAAGAGTTAGTGCCTGACATGGATTTTTGGTATGCTGGGATCGTGCTATTACAAGGACAAAAGTTGGGATTCTCATTTCTTATGCAACTTAGTTACTGAAAGGCTTGTGAAAACATACAGAATTCTTAGTATTACAGTTCAGGTTTTATCCCTAACTAATACACCAGACATTTGAAGTAAAAAGATGATGCAAAAGGTGTAAAAATAATAATATCCAAGAAAAAAACCAAAACCAAAAACAAAACAAAAGCACAACAAACAAGAAAGAATGTGCATGACTCACAGATGTGCCTTTCGATTCCCTTCCAACCACCTAAGATGTTGATCTCACACATCTTTGCAAAAGTCTAGACACAAAGTATATTACTATATCAACAACTCAGTATATTACTATATCAACAAACATGGATATTTGAAATGGGAGGAAACATAAAGATGCAGAACCAGTACTGAGAGAGACAGGTCTGTGTCCCAGAGATTTCAGCTGCCTCACTGTGCTGTCTCAGGAGGGATGCGGGGAGGGCCTCAGCACATAGCAGGGATCAGAGCATTTCTCTTCCAAACTCGTTATTCATCATTTGTTCTGCTCTGGGCTGTGACACAAGGTAGGTGACCACACAGGAGCACAGTGTAGCTGCAGGAGAATGTTTAAGTCAACAAAAACTGTGTTTTTGTAAAAGAAACCAACCTGCAAGCATTTTTGGCCGTATTAAGTTGAAAGCCTCCGTCTGGAGCCTGTGAGTGGGGCTGTTAGAAACGCTGCTGACTGAGCTAACTCCAGGTCTGATGGAGTCAATGGCAAATTGATTTAACTTGGAAGGGAATTAAAGAGAGCTGTGACTACTTCTGCTAATCTCATCCTAAGTACTTCTGTGCGTTTGTCAGACATTGGGAACAGAGATCAGGCTTCTGCTCCTCAGCGGTCAAGCACAACCGAGATATCATCAAAGGGTGTCCAGGGAGGGGTTGACATCAACGGTGGGAGGAAAGGGCAAAGCTAAGGCCAGCAGTCAAGGGCTGCTAAGCTATTAGCCAAAACCCCCTCACTCTGCAATGCATCATGTCTCTCACACAGACCCAACAGCAAAAAATCAGCCCATCTTCCTTTGTTGGGCTCTTTGCACCCCAAGCAGGCAGCCAGAGAGTGACCATGTGCTTTTCCTTGCAGCCAGCTGGGAGGCATTCTCTTCCAGAAGTACAGGAGTTTTGTCTATGAAGAATTCAGTGAAGAACTGATATTTAGGAGAACAGCACACAGAGATCCAGAAGATTTCTGACTTCAGCTTGACAAGTAAGACTCCCATTTGTCAGTCTAAATACAGTCTTTGCCATATCAAGCAATTATGGAACAAGTACCAATATATACCAGTAGTTGCTGACATGGGATAGTACTCTTAAGACAACTTAATCTTTGTCTTAATACAGTTTGACAGAAGAAAAGAAAAGAAAAGAAAAGAAAAGAAAAGAAAAGAAAAGAAAAGAAAAGAAAAGAAAAGAAAAGAAAAGAA
>JANIJG010009140.1:48204-63088 GCA_024611175.1 Megaceryle torquata | reverse complement strand
AGAAAGAAAGAAAGAAAGAAAGAAAGAAAGAAAGAAAGAAAGAAAGAAAGAAAAGAAAGAAAGAAAGAAAAGAAAGAGAAAAAGTTATTTAGCATGCTGGTGATCAGTAAGGTTTCTAAAAGTTATGTCCCAGAACTTCAAACTTTAAAAAAAATTATTATTAATTTTTTTTTACCTTCAGTATTACTTCTTTTCTCCCAAGATGTCTCGAAAACACACGACCTGATAGAATGGTGTTTTTTTCTGAACCTACAGAAATAGTTCCTCCATGTCTACTTTATTATATGACCGTGGCAACACAATGTCATCTTCAAATTGCCTGAGACAGTGAGTAGTGACCCATTCTGCCTCCATACCCTTCTGTTAGAGATGCGCATGCCACTTTCTGCATCAACTGCCCATCATCCTTGCAACAACTAATATCAGGGTGGAAAGGAGCATCCTTTGGGACTGGAGAAGCAGTAAGAGGCATGAGAAAATAGCTTCCCACTGCCTACTGCTTCTGCAACAAGTGCCATATATGTCCCCATGAAGCTGAAGTAAACCAGGCTGCTGTCAGGTGTGCTTGATTCTCTCCATCCCATTTGAACCTAGCTTGACTGAATACAAGAATAAATTTTTGGAAGGATTTGTGCCTGAAATTCACGTTGGGTAAAAAATGGGGCCTAGATTTGCTTTGGGTTTTTTTCGAAGACAAAAATGGTTCTTTCTCAAATGCTCATTCTATCACCTCTCTTTAGGTAACAGCTTGCTACAGCATAACATTTTCACCAACACCAAGCCTTTCACATGATACTAGCAAATGAATGGTCTCATATTGATTATTTGGCAGTGTATTAATGATAGTTATATTTTTTGCACTTTATGGGTTTTTGACTCCTTTGTTTTCCACAAAGTCAGGAAACATACTGAATAAAACCAATGAAGTGTGAAAAGCATTATGTACAATCCACACAGAAAAAAAAGCCTATAAAAAAGGCCAGGAGCAGGAAGCAGCAGAGGGCAAGATATTCCTCTGTGGAAAAAAAAAAACTAAAATAATACTGTCACTAAGTTAAAAATAAACTACAGAATATCAGATCTTAGAAAACATAACATATTTTCCTGAAGAACAGAAATCTAAGACAGCAAAGGGAATTCTTTTCTTTACTGTCCCACTTTTATCCTAGAGATCTGAGGAAGTCAAATGAAAATTTCCTGGCATCCTGGGGCAATAAAATAATCTCAGTCTTCTTGTGAAACCACATTAGTGTGGAGATTGAACAGAAGTTCTTTGAGAACTGTAAGTGCTATGTAAGCATCATTTTTCCCAGGAAACTAAGGCTTTGTTTATTTACACTGAACTATGCCACTAATGTAATAAGAAATAAACTGCTAGAACAGACACAGACCTGAACACCTATCACACAGGAACATGCTAGCACTCAGATCTCTGAAGAAGTCAGCTGTCCCTGTAAAAATCACCAGGTCTGATGAGGACAGTGACATTGCCATCACAGAGTCTTCTCTGCATCCAGCATCCATGTGCTGGTGAATCAGGAGGCACTTCAAGCAAGTGCAGAGCACACTTTGTCAAATCAGGGCTTATTGGCTTCCTCTAGCAGCTTTTTTGTTGTTCAGCAAGAAGCCAAAGTAGGCCAAAATAAGAAAGTAGATCTGACTCATCTCCATTCGTAATACAATTAACTTGATGATTGTTTAAGATCCTGGCTTTTTTTACCCCTGTGCATTAAAATGCTCAAATACCCAAACTATGCTAAAAATGCTGGGCACCAAACACCTTGCACTTTCCCTGCTTTTTTAAGCTGAGACTTGGCTCACAAGTGACAAAACCAAGGATCTCCAAGAGCACTGAAAGACAGGCACAGGTCACCTCGACCCAGGAGGCCCATCGAGCTAAATAAGCTGGAGCATGCCAGTATCTGCAGCCAGATGAAGCAGCGTGGCATGTAGTTTAGGACTCTGGTTCCTCTGGACAGACAAACAGCTCTACCAAGGCAAGACAGTCTCACCATGGCTGTCTCGGACCACTGTGTTGCTGATGCATGAGAAAAAACCACCAAATGTTGTCTGGACAACACCAACAGAAAAGGAACAGTCCCCTGCAGCTCCTCCCCTTTTCTCTCTTGCAACCACCAGGTAACATGCTCCTTCAGAAAAGCCATCTCTGTGTTGGTGGCAAGAGTGTTGAGACTTCTTGAGTTTCAACTCCTATTTTTTAAAACTGAATTTTGGCAAGAGCATTTGAAAATTTATCATATTTTTCAGGAGTGAGACAGTTATTCCTGACTCCTCACACAGCAGCCATCACAGACACCAGAGCTGCAAGCACAACTGAAGCCTGCAGCTTCAACAGATGTTGTCGGCTAATACAGCTGACATTCTCCTCTACTCCTCTGTGCCTTTTAAATACAGTACAATTAATAACTCTAAATTTTCACATGGGAAAATAAAGCCACTAAAATGGCCCTGTAATCAATATATTTGCTGCTACTGAAACAAGGAAATGTGTGTAAATACATTTTAAAGAAAACCTTGGGTTTCTGTCATTCAAGCATGTTCTAATTTGTCATGGAAACTTACATCCAGGGACTTATAAATTAAGAATGAATAAACACTGTATAATGATCCTCATTCACCTCAGCAATATATGTAACATTAATAGCATGCAAACCATGCAACAATATCTGAAGGCACTGCAGAAAGGAATCCTGAATGTAAAGCTACCATCAGCCTTAAGCACTTTGTATCTCGCAACTGCTCCAGCCATTACATCGTCCAGATTTATCATTTTTCTTATGCATTTAATTTTTCCTGTACAGCTTCTCCCACAGTAATAACAGCCAAGGACACTGACCAGTTTGGAAGCCAGCAGGTGGTATATGAGAAGGCTTGAAAAGAAATCTGACTGCATTTATACAATCCCCCCAAAAAACAGTGTCAACAAGGAATCTGTAAGAGACATTCCACTCACAGGAAAGCAGAATTTAATAAAAGAGAGAGAAGCCAGACTCCTCTCTCTGGTGCAATAGCATGCTCCAGAGAGGTTACTATTCTCTTTTAACATCTCCAACATTTATTCCCATAAGTGGATGACACAAAATATTTCTACAGTTTCAGTATTGATCAAAGGCTGCACAGATCTAATATTCAGACATGTTTTGTGGAGGTCCCCTGCTCCTGCTGATACCATCCCTTCCCTGTTATTTCTTCACATGCCCATTCAAACTGCCCTCTCCCAGGGGAAGCAGACAGTGTCATGTCAAGTTCAGCTTGGCCATTTTCTACTCAGTTTCTGAAAAAAGCTAACCTTTTGCTGCTTTAGTTGCTCTTTATATAACTAACATGTATTCATTGGTCAGGTTGACCCTGACTAGTTGGAGTTTCCTACAGAGAGCCTTCCTTCCGGCACTCATCTACCTTTCCTCTGCTGACATCTCACTCCTCCACCAGCTGAACCAGAGGACATCTGATTCACTAACATAGCAACACCTTGCCTGTCTCAGAAATAAACCTGTCTTCTCTCAGGTGATATTTGATCTGATGGAAGCAAGCAAATTAGTTTTCCTAATTCTTAAATACAGACCTTTACATTTTATAACATATTTTTTAAACCCTTTGTTGGTTAGAAATGATTGGCAAGTGATGGTCTATTACTTTGTACCATGAAATTTCTTGCCATTTACTACAGATATCAAGACTGGCAAAGAAAACTATTAAGCATGACTTGTTGACCTGCTGTATAGTTGAAGAAAATTTAAAAGTTAATTAAAAATGTCTTCATTTACTTGCTGAATAATACAAGTCTTTTACTCCTATTTGGTTGTCTTTATCTCAGTGAGAGACTAGTTTGCAAATGTTGTTACTGTCATTTTGCTCCTGGGGACCTGAGGTACCAGAACATCAGACCCATCGACTGAGTGCACAGCCCAGCTCTGGGAAAAGACTTCACAGAAGAAAGACAGGGAAAAGCGTTTCATAAATGTGAAGAGCTGGAGATAACCACAACACACTAAAGGCCGCAAAAGAGACTGTGTCTGAAATTTTCTTTATGTCCTGGATGAACATGCCTAAGATTTAACATTGAAAACTTTTGACTGGATTTAGGTATGTAGGTGACTCCTGGGATTCTCTTTCTAACCCATCCTTCAAACAGCACCTATCATGCTTCACATGCCCTCATAGTCAGGGCTCTCTCCCAGGAAAGAAAGACTGGGACTCAGGTCCTTCATCTGCCAGAAGCAGCTCAAACTCAACTCTCTTGCTTTCCAGAAACTATACAATTACAGTGGCTCAAGAGGAGATCAGTAGTCTGCAGCGCTCAGCACAGGGCACACTGCTCTGAGGTCAAGCACAGCTTGCCCAATGCATTTTGCTGAAGAGAGGTGAGGTTTAGCACTTGTTTAAAAGTTCTGTAAAATTGAGTTCAGAAAGAAAAGAGACCAACAGCTACCTCATGGCTCTGTAAGAACCATTATATCTGAGGTGTCAGGAGTGTGTGACTGTAGTGCCAAAATACATTTCTACTGCAAGAAGAAAGAAGATCCAAAGTAATTATGAAACATAATATACCAATAATATTTGGATAAGTTCAATCTAAAATACTGCTCTGTCCTTATGTTGGAGCCTGTGATTCCAGCCATGAAGAGGGACACATTTCAGTGAACATTTGGCCAAAATCAGAAACCTCCCTGAGAACAAGGGTGCAGGCCAAGAGTCAGGAGGAAGTTGCGGGCTAGCTAAAGCCCTATCATACTAATAATGCCAAGCATGCTTTTCTTTAGTTTCAATTTAACTTCAGAGTTATAGCAGTTTACTGTTCTGCGGTACAATATTTTTCCCCTTAGTCTCACAGTCAGATTAATTCCTGAACTGCAGCGCAATGAAACTTTTGATTTAAGAGATTTGCTGAGGAAATCTAGATTGAAACTCAAGGTTTAGCCAGCACATAAATCAAAGGTGGGATCACTTCAAAGATTCCTTCATCTACTTGGCACAGACTTCGTTCATTTAAAACCTCCTTTCTCATAATTGTACCCTTATTAAGATTTGAACATTTATAATATGAGGAATGAGGTCTTACAGAGCTTGCTATAATCACTTCCCTTGAAAATAAAAGTCTATGGAGAAACAGTGAATGCGGGAGAGGACAGGTCATCTCCTGGCTATGGATGGCTACTGATTTTATGGGGTCCTGTCTTAGAAGTAAGGCTGTGCAGTAAACTTGCTTCCTGGCTCTGCCGTAGATTTCCTGTGTGAGACCAATTCAGTTAATCTCTTAGGGCAAAAGTCATCCCATCACACTTTAGGAATTTAGCTGAGCTGCTGAGATTAGAAGCCCATTTACCCTATGTTGTCTTTTTCACTTAAGCAAATGCAGCAATTCCTACCAGTTTGGGCTGTCTATAGAGGACTATTTTAACTGACTAACTTTAAAGAAGTACCATTAATTTTTAAGATTCATAAGTATGAGGTTTCAGTGTTTACATTCCCCATTTCTAAACCAGAAATTTTTCTTTCTTCCCACCTTCCACCTTTATTTTCAATTTAGGCTTTAATTCTTCAAAGAAACCTGTCAGTACTAGGTTTTATGAATTATCAGTGATCCCTTCACATAACGTTCATCATATCTACACATACTAAATGTAAATGTACTAAATTGTAGTCTTCTTGGAGTAGGACTTTTCAATTGCTGTATGGAAGGGCAAATAAAAGAAGAAAGTCAGATATGACAAGCATCTCATGATTATGCCTGAATGCTTGCAAATACTTGATTGGAGGAACTAGAGAGTGTCAAAGACCACAAACCTTAAATAAGATTAATGTGTATCCTTAGCCTGGCAAGAGCCTTTCCACCACTGCAGCTGGTAACTAGTGTTTCCGTGGCCAACAGCAGGGCTGCACTGGTGCTTGACTTCATGTCAAGCTTCTCCAGCCTGCCTTAGCATCCTCAGCAATGCACTCAAGGCAGGCATGGCAGCTGGCCTAGGGGAAAGAAGGCAACAAGAACAAGCAAAACCAGAAGACAGTGCTGAAAACAGAACAGGTAAAACAAGGCAAAAGGTGATCCTTGACAATTAACCAAAACAAACATGTGCAGTGAATTCCACATAGACACCCCATTTGTGTAATAAATCTATGTAAAGAAGCAGCATTAAAGTTCAGGCAGATTTAAATGTCTGAGGGTATTTTTTATAGACATACATAGACCTTAGCACTAACTTACAGCCACAAAATTGATTTTCTGTGATTTGACCAAGTCTGTTGTCTGCACTAGCAGAACAGTGCAGGATCAACAGCTAGTAACTTGTGACTGGCAACAGGCAACCTGGGATTTGCTGACTAGGGCATGGTCCTTACTTAAGTCAGAATTCTGCTTTCAGAGTACTGATAATTTCAGTTCAATATTAATTATAATAAATATTTAGCAAACTGAAATAAGATTTATATAGAAAGACCAGAAAAGCTTAAAGAATTTCAAGCCTCACTTCCAAGCCTATTAAAAAAAATAAAAAAGGAAGAAAAAACCCTACATCGAATGATGACATTCCACATGTAAACAATATATGCAGAAAAGGGACTTTAAATAAATGGGTTTTGATAAACATTTGACCAAATGAAGTGTTATACACTGTATGAAAGTTGTATAAATAAGTTGAGATGAAAGTCCTTTGAAATGCAATGAATCATTTGAAAGAAGGATTTGATATACAGAAGCAGTGCATACTCACATCATTAATTTTTCATACCTAACATTAAAAAAAGCACACACACATTGAAAATACAGTGAAGTCTATCTAAGGGCTTGGTTATATAAAGTTTTTACATAGTTCCTCTATCCATTCCTAGTTGGGTTTGGCACTACAAGGCTGTAGCTGTTTACTGTGCTATTATTTCTTGTTAAGTCATGGTTTGGGTGACTGCTGTGATTTACTGTCACCTAAAGATTTTATCCTCCTCATCCTTAGTAGCTGATGAGACGATATCACTCACCTAGCTGCAAGCAACCATCTCACCACAGGATAGTAGGTAAACCCTGTAGATCCTGTTACAGAGTTGCTATAGCCAATTCCTATAAACTGGAAGATGAGAACAGCCTTAGCCCCTCCACAGATGATGGATGCAGATTAGCAGATCTAAACAATTAGTTAGGGTGAGGGAATGAGCCCTTAGACAATTAGAGCACTTAAGCATCCTGCTGACAGCTGTGGTGACAGCAGACAGTAAAACTACACTTGATGAAATGAGAAAAATCTCTGCCTTTTTGATTTACAGGCAAGTTTACTTATAGGCTTTAAGGTGTTTAACTACAGTGATCACAAACCAGGCACTAAGATCCTTCTATCTGCAGTGAACAATGGGGGACTGGTGGGTGCAAGCTGACAGCTCAGTTCTGGTTGTGTTTGTCAGCTGTGGTTGTTTGAAAGAAGGAGGCAAACTGAATGCTTGAGCTGTTACCGGTGTGAGGAAAAGAAAGATTTAATGCTGTAAGCTATGTGAGGATCAGAGATGTTTTGTACTCCCTCCCACTCATATTTTTACATTAAAAACTGCCACTTGCAAGCTTTTGTTTTGAGCCACGCAGCAGCTGTTTGGTGAATGTGTTTTTTGTATCCCTTAAGAACAAATGATCCCTTGTTTTTAACCCTTTGATTTGGGGAGTTTGTATATCCAGGTGTGCACTATTCGCTTTCCAGTCCCAATGTGCAACCATTACCCAGGAGAGAGATTTCAAATATTTGTGGTCAGTTCCATGGAATTTGCTTTAAATGCCAACAAAAATTAATATGTACAAATTCTGGTGGGATTTGTGTATGGGTTTTGTCTTAGAGTTGTTTTCTGGAGTTGAGGCAGGGAGGGAGAGAGGGGATGTTTTAAATGACCGTGCCAAGCTGAGAGGCAGATGTGAGTTTTCTTTGATCCAGGAGAGGATGCATTGTTGAATGCTTCAGTCTTCAGACAACACTCGTCCATGAGATCAAGGAGAAAAATGTATGTTGCTCTACACTTTTTCTCACTTAGATGTTAGAATTACCAGATACTAAAAACTAAATTTAAAGGTACTGCATTGCTTCACAGTGCCTCTGGAAAAGGAACTATAAAACAGTTAATTGCTATCAATTGTTAAGGTGTGATAGCAGCATAAAGCATAACAATCAACCTGTCAACCTGAATTCTTATGTCAGGTGGGCAGGGAAATAAATGCTTTATGTTTTAATACAGTTAAAATTCTAAATATTGTCCTAACATGTTAGGACAGTATAGTATTAATTTCAGGCATCCACAGGTGGATAGCCAGTGGCAACAGGACTTATCATTAGAGATAAGCAATATTCCCCCAGTCTCATGTTTTATTGTCAATGTGAACCTCAGCTGTCATTTGACAATGGTCACCAAAATACATGAAGCCAAGCTCTCTTTTGTGCATGCCAGGCCTGGGTGATGGTTTCAAAGTGAAACTTGGTTCGCGCCCAAGCCTTTCATTGTGTTTTGCTTTGGCTTTGTTCACCTGTGATACTACAAAAGAAGGCACAGTATGTGCAGATCTATGCTAGATGGAAACCAGAGCTTCACCTGAATCAAGTCCATTTCAGTGGTTGAAAGTCCACTTCCACTGATATTAGTAGGGTGTTCTGGGAAGTTCTGCAGGAAATCTCACTCTATTTGATTGATTGTCAGTAAACCTTTTTTTTTTTTTTTTTAACACCTCAGGGTGTAGTTTCAGTTTCCCCCACTAGCATGAGTAGCAATAGTCATGATTGGTTTAAACTCTCAATTTAGTGAAAGATTTCATTGTGTAAGATTCTTAGCATTCCATTCAGAAATCAACTCTATTTATCTTTCATTTTTAATGTTTTTGTCTTATGGAAGCCACATGGATAATTCATTGATATGTTTGCTTGGGGATAGACACAACATAGACAAGGTTTTTTATTTGTACCTGAAAGATGTAAATAATTTTTGTTATATGTTTCTATATGAAATAAATGTGGACATTAAGTGTAGGAAAAATATTTTTCACTTTTACATGGAAACTACTGAGAATGGTTAAGAACCAATGGTTAAGAACTATAAGTGAGACACCATCAACAAAGCAATATTGTTATGAAATGCAGAAGGTAATAATTAATTGGATTATCTATTCACTCACATGGTGTTAATGCTACTTTTCTAAGGAGCAAATGTTGAAGCTGAGTACAGTATTCACCTGAACATACTAGGTCTGAAAATGCTTCAATTCCAAGACTCCAACGTGACACACCAACTTCTCAAACTTGTGATCTTTATCCAGCTAAAACAATGCAGTGCTGAGCTCACTCTTCTTCCTACCTCTGTGTCTGCTAGGTGTATAGTTAGTATTTTGGCGCTTATTGGTAGCTCTTCACAGAGTTCATCTCTTTCCATGACTTTCTTGGTAAAAAGGGAAGCTCTTCTACTAGGTAGGGCAGTCTGTCATGATATGGAAAGGACTATTGTCTAAAAGGAATTCTTCACAGGCAAATCAAGAAATGAGCTAGGTCACCTATTTTGCCCAGTTGACTAATAATCAGATAGGGAGACAACTCACCTCCTTTTAATCTCAAAAGTGAGGATTAATCCCTGATTTGGATTTCATATGGGGGTTTTCATTTAGTCCAGAGAACAAAGGAGAAAACATATGTTTCCACGAAAAAGCAGCATTTTTGTTATAGTATGAAGTGAAAGTATGTGCACTCCATGACCACCTAGGGGCATCATAATAATTATCCGTTAATGATTTTCATTTGTAAAAGTCCAGAATACTTTTCAAAAAAAACTTTACTTAGTATTTTACAGGACATAACTGAGGGGCTTTGCCTTCCTCATCATTAAGACAAGGATAAAATGTAGATCCTGATTTGTGTAACACCCTGTCCTCTACCACATATGGAAGTTCTGACAGCTTTAAGAGGTGAACAATTGTTCCAGCTATTCTGTCCCAGACAGCAGATGACCATATGTATGACACACAGGGATCTTAAAACAGCCAAGGCTTTGCATTTCAAACAAGAACTCTTCTAATGCCATCAGGGAGTGTCACATGCAAAACAAACAGCTAATCATCTAATCTACTTTTTGGAACAGGTTTTGGCTTTTTTTTTTGTTGTTTGTTTGCCTGTTTGTTTTTTAAGAAAATATGACCCAGAACATACAGGTTTCATGGTGCCTGCAGCCACATGCACCCAGGTAGGACAGAATAAGGAGGAACAGGTGAGGACATGGCATAATTCCCTCAGGAGAATTCTGATCAGGCAGAGATCTGGAGGGTGAGGCAGAAAGCAAATCATGGCAGGACAGCTTGAGTCCAGCTCTGCCTGCAATTTTTTGCTGTTGCTGTTCACCCTGCCAGGAAAGTCATTCAGTTCAGTGTCTCAAAGCCAGCTGGCACAAAGGCTTTTAGGTCATGCAGCGACAGATGCAGAGCAAGAAGCTGGATGCTACCTGAAACACAACTCTTCCACAGTGTGCCGTGGGTCCAGCCACTGGGTCTAGCAGATTTTCTGGTTCATAGGATTTACTGCTAGCATTGCTTTTCCTTGCGCCTACTCATGGACATGTTTTCTCCTAAATATGGTGCTCCTCCTCTCTGAATCCATCAGATTATACAGTCTTGGGTTCTGCTTCCCATCTGATGGCTCCAGAGCACTGTCTTTCCCTGTCTAACCACCAAGGGCAGAGAGGACATCTTCCTCCCACCTTCCCTTTCTCACTTCTTTCCTTACTACCCCTTTTTTCTGATCCTCTGCAGCCTGTTGCCAGGAGAACAGGACCAGGCTCTCTTCTGGAGAGGTGCTGCCCACCCTTAAACTAAGCCCAAATGTAATTGTTTTCTTGTTTCTCGTATGTCATCGTTGTAATTCTGGACTCCACTGTTGTGGAAAGCTCTTCGTTTTATTGTCCTTTTTAATTATGAAATCCTTTCCTCAGTAATTCACTGTGACTCTGTAACTGACTCCACATGGCTACGACGTGACTGTCCTGATTGAATTACTGGAAGTACAGAGCCAGCTGAGCCGCACGCATGCAAGGCATGGCGCAGCGCGGAGCTCTCTTTGGCGGGTGCCCCAGCATTAACAAGGTGGGGATCAAGGCTCCTTCCCCTCCTCAGCCCCTTTTGCCACCAGGAAGAGCTGGTTCCCCCACTATGACCACCCCAGTGAAAACCCCCTTCATGGCCCTTTCCCTCACTAGGCTAACAAATCTATGGTGCTGGCAACAGCCACTGGGTCCATTGTGCCAAGGAGGGAGTGTGGGCACACACTGAGCCAAAGGTAATGTTAATGCTGTGCAGATATCAACACTGATATGCTGCAAATCAGGCACATAGTGGTACCAGACATGCACGTATTCATCACTGACTTGTGATAGCTACCCCCAGAAAAAGGTGCTGGACAAGGCGTGCAGTGCCTACCCTGGGACCAAGGACAAGCTGGGAGTCATGATATTTCCACCACGGATCCACGTCCGGCTTCTTGGCTTCAAAGGAAGAAGGGGGTGATGTGCCTAGCAGGGGTTCCCAAGCTGTGGGTGGTTTCCTTTCATTTAGGAAAGCATCTGATACAGCATGTCACGAAACGTCATGTTTGTTTAATTCTTTTTTCGTTTGGATATGATTACTGTCACGTGGAATGGAAACTGAGTGATGCGCCATGAGCAAAAAAAATATTGGAGGATGGTTTAAATCATCCCATACTGAGTTAGGGCAGGGAGAAAAAGTGTTCAGTGTAAGTCTGAGCAAATTAGGATTATTTAACCTTTTTGTTAATGAATATAAAGGAGATGAAGTTAAGCAGGCTGTTAGCAATGCTACATTGATAGTGGTAACTGCCTTTGCTTCTTTGCCCAGGGTGCACTAGTGAGAACTCAAGGAATTACAATAGGATTTATTAAGAGAACACAGAAATGGAATTCAAAGAATTAAAAGTACACAGTGTAGCTAAGGAATGTTTAACATAGGTCCTAGCAGGCTAAGAATATCACAATGCTAGATTGAAGGGAGAAGTTTTCTAGAAGGACATGGACACACTGGGACCACTAAAGAGAAGCTGCACAGATGGAAAGATGAACAGGGGTGCTGAGTTTGCCTGAGAAGGATGAAAATGGAAAAAGGGGAAACTGAATATATAGGGGGAAAGATATTGCAGGAGTGACATGCATAGATGTCCCAAAATGAACACACCATGAGCAGATTCAATTAAAAATAGCTACTCTCTCCCCACGTGTTTGACGTCTATCATAAGATGAAACACATTTTTTTCACAATGTTTACAAATTGAAGAGAGCTTGTCTTCTTGTTGTTAAGTTCCCTGAACTGTTTTCATTAGGAACAAAGGGAGCAGTCACAAATTTATTATGCAGAGCACTTTGCAACTGCACAGGGACTGAACATGGTGCACAAAGCAGGTGTTCACCACCCCAAAGGCTGCAAGTCTGACTGTATGTTGGGACCTATCTGGAATATTTTTGGGGGAGAATTAAAACCAAACCACATGTGAATAGAAAAATGAAAAAGGCAGGCTATGATGGAGCAGAGAGGGGAAAAGGTTCATGCAATCTGACCAAAAATTTTGGTCAATGTTCAACCAAACCGCAATGGAAAATGAAGGTGTCTATGGTCTCTCAAAATAATTTCAGTAGATTCTCTTCAGCTTTTGAATGTTGATCTCGCCTCTCACTTTTTGTCTCACCTTTCTTTATAAGCTAATTGTTAGCATTTATGAAGACGAGGCATACAGCTCAGCATTTTGACGAGCAAGTCCCTTGCTGACTGCAATGAGAAAGTACCAATAGAGTGACATTTGTTAGAGCAAGGTATTTATTTCTGGCTGCAGTTACAAAGATTCAAATGCAGGGTGAACACATGCCTTAGGCTGCCACCGCATGGTGAGAGCAGGGAATGAGGGCGAGAGTCTCGTTTATCTGCAATTTCCTTGGATTTGTGATGTTCACAGACATTTTACTGAAAAGTAACTGCTTTTCAAGTCTAACTTGAAACAAAACAAAACAAAACACAACAAAACATAACAGAATTTGTATTTGCTCTGTTAGCTATAAATTCATCTTTCTCAGAAGTTCTTTATGCCTTCTTTTATTTTGGTTTGGTTTTGGTTTGGTTTTTTTTGTTTGTTTGGTTGGTTGTTTTTTTGGCATGGTAAGACCTTGTTATGCCAAAGTAGAAAAAAGAACCAAGGCAGAAACTACTTCATAAAACGATTTTGTAGATTCATCTCATTGTCCTGCCTAATGTTATGACTTTCAACTTCTGGTCTGTCCCTGTTGTTGTCTCTTAGCCTGTGTGCAGATACTTGAAAATAAATCTTCAAAACTATTGCAAATTTTCCTTTTAAAATATTGACAATGTGCAAGCAAAGAGGAGATTTCTTTAAGAAGCTAACATTTCAAATTTTAGTGTATGTTTTATATAGAAATATTTGTATGAGAAAAAGCCTGTCACTTAAAAACAGTAAAGACAACTTTAAACCTGTTTAGACATAAAGTGAAGACTTTTTTCCCACTTGGTTGCAATTTCTGGGAGAATTTTTAGGAGGACGGGGTGGCTAAAGACCAAGCTGTAAATAGTTCCCTGGTGTCTGGACTAAAATATATGAGATATTTGAAAAGTTTAATGCATTTCAGTGGCCTTTCAGTGTTTCGTAACAGGAATCAAGAACTTAATTTTAGATGTAATCTTAAAAGAAGTCCATGCCATGGTTCAGTTTTCCCCTGCTCACAGTGCGTCCCTCAGCAGCTCCCAACTCCCATCCCGTCTCTGTGGGTGGAAGCGCAGGAAAATATCCCTCTGGCGCCAAGCAAGTCACAGACCAACACTAGCAGGGGAGAATTTATTTTTTTTTAAATATCGTTGCATGAAGAACTTTATTTAATTGCATGAGTTTAAACTATTACAGCAGTGTAAATGCAAATAACTTCAGGAAAAAAGTTATTTGATTTAAAATTACACCTGATCTCCATTATTCTAAAAAAACTGTTGTTCCTCAGCTCATTTATACCAATATAACTGCAGAGTAAATCCTCTTTATGTGGTGGGGATGTTTTCTTTAAAAATGAATGAATGAGATGTACTTCAGGACATATAGCATGGGATATTTTTGAGGAAAAGAGAGTCAATCACAAAATGTATTCACCATTTAAAATACCTTGTGTTAGACCTTTCCCTATTGCAACAGAATTGTTGATAAGCAATATTTTTGTTGTTAATATTTGTTTCAAAAACCTTTAAACATTTGCTGGAAATGCCCAGAACTGAAAGAGTATTTCCATTCCCTTTTGTTCCTTTTTCTTCATCAAGTACATTGCAAAATAACGCAGTTACTGACGGAGATACAGATTTTTCCAAGCTGCCCCTCCACCCTATATGCCTGTACCTATAAAAAGTCATTTAAATTGGATTCCCAACACATATTCTTCTTATAGACCTTGAAGTCTCATCTGGTGCTTTAACAGAAACATCAGGAGAATAAATCAGTATTTGGGGTGTTTTAAAAGCTGAGATCTGACCTGACGTGCAAGGAGCTGTTGCAGGGAGTACACCCAGGCACTTAGGTCTCAGTGCTTTTCAACTGCTTGCAGCGCTGAGCTTGTCACATGTTGAAACCCACAGGGCAGCTTCCATGGAAAAAATACTGGAAAGAGTGTGTTTGACTTGAGGTGTTTCTAAACACTAAAAAGGTGTCATTTTTATTTTGTTCTTTTCCCATAATCTGTTAGGTGCTGGCCTGAGCCGTTTGCCATTAAAAATCATGGGCTTGAGCAGGAGCTAACGGAAGAAAGAAAAAGAAAAAGAAAAAGAAAAAGAAAAAGAAAAAGAAAAAGAAAAAGAAAAGGAAAAAGAAAAAGAAAAAGA
>JANIJG010009140.1:32783-45602 GCA_024611175.1 Megaceryle torquata | reverse complement strand
TCTTTTCTTTTCTTTTCTTTTCTTTTCTTTTCTTTTCTTTTCTTTTCTTTTCTTTTCTTTCTTTCCCCCTTAGATGTGAAGTTGCATGTCTTACACTTGTAGTGTCAGGTTTGATGAAGTGTGAGCTGAGAACTGCTGTGTGAAATAATTTCATGCGTGTTTCTTGGACTCCTTTATGTTCTACCAGTGTTAATTTATGAAACCACATCTCTCATGTGATCAAGAGTTAAAAAACACTCCAATTTTAACGGGAAAATAAATTTTTTGTTTAAATTACAACCCCCCCCCCCCAGTCTTTCTACAGAATTCGAGCCCAGCTCTTTGTGTTTGTAGCCAGTTTAAAATTTCAAAGTTACAGTCATTGTCTGTAAGGCACCCTGGGTTTACTGGTCTGAAGCTCCCCCACATACTAACACCACTGCCACTTCTCTTGAAGACTTGTACAGATGCCTCGAGGCATCTTTCAGCAACAGTATCAGATTTGCTTATAGTGCTGAAGCAAATGTTTTCATGGTCTGTCACCTTGATTTTATTAAAGGTGTTGGGCTAGGCTATTATCCAGTGCTGGAAAAGTCCCCTATAGAGGTTTTATATCACGCTGGGAATTTAGAATGGCCAAGCATTTTCATCCCATAATAAACTTTTCTTTGCATGGTACAAGGCACAGAGTTTTCACAATTAGTCTAAACCAGAAGGATGCGCTGCAGGTACTTTAGGCTCTAGATTTTTTCAGTTTGTTCTTCTGTGCCTTAGATTTTGCTAGAGACTCGACTTTGCTTTCCCAGGACTTTTATTTCTCCTGCTGACGAAAGCATCCCATACTGGAAAGCTCTCCTTCCAAAAAGTTGTGTGCCTGGCTTAAATGTGTGGCATCATCAAAGCATTATTTTCATAAACAGCCTGATTAATCACTGCTTTATAGAGAACAGTTTGGGCTTATTCTATAGCTTCAATACACATTTGTTGTTTTGGTTTTGCTTTGTTTTAGCCTCAGTAATATAAATAAGAATAACTTAAGATCAAAGGTTTTCTAAGAGCTCTAGGAAATGTAATGTGTGTGCAGGTGCCTTGCTCTGCTCTGGAATTTGGGGACTTTTTTGAAAGGAGACTGGGGTGGTGTTTTCCAAAGGGCACAGAACATCTTCACAAGAAACAGGGATTTTTACTGGGGCAAATTTTGAGATGCTGAGTTAAATGCAATATTTCATTAAAACTGAGATGTTCTTGTGTACCAGCATAAAGAGTGCAGTTGTCTGCTGTTTATACAGCAAAGGCAAAGTGAGCGTGTGCAACAGGACCTACATGCAAAGCAGAGGGATTGTGTGTGGTCTGAGTGGACTTTTTTTGTCATCCTGTTTGGGAACCAGTTCAGGATCTGTTTCTGTTGGCAGTTTCCTCCTGTTGTGAATATATTAGTGCATTTCTCAAGGCCTCTGTACAGCTGAAAGGCAAGTAACTTAAGCCTGGAGTATGACAGACAATCATCTTCCATCAGTTCAGACATGGGTGATGGGACAAAAAAGAAGAGATTACATCTCTGAAAACAAAGGAACTAATGCAGGCCAAGACCAGCCAGTAGGCTGTAATCTCTGTTTTACCATAAATGTACAAGAATGTCTTATCTCTGGTTTTACAAAGCTGCGCGAGAGCAGTCGCAGTTCTTGGGCACACCAGCTAGCTCTAAGTAGTGGCTCAGAAAAATGACAAGACTAAAAGAAACAGTTTAGGGAATGAAAAAACACACCTCATAAAATTCCAGATAGAAAAAATATCTCTGACCATCGTTGCTTAACAAGTTATTTTAAACATTTCATTTCACATTAAAAAGAGATTTATGCAAGATGTGAGACTTTAAAACACCCAGCCAGTAGAAACACGCTGTGTTGCACTCAAATACTCCGTCTGCCACCCATGCCAATGGGTTAGTTATGAAGGTCTAAGATTTACATTAATTCTTCAATGAGCAAAAGTCAAGTGCCAGTTCCTTAATGCAAACCGCATTGCAATGTAAATGTGCCACAAACCTCTCCCTCAGTTCACATCTGCAAATATTATTTCACACTGAGGGGGGGAAAGAAAGCAACTCATACTGTGTTTCCACCAAGGAGGAGGGTGCTCTATGTATCTCTTCTTTTAGCAGTTTGCTCAGCACCCTGGGATTTGGGGGAATCATTTCCTGGCAAACACAAGGACGGCATCACACCGGTGTGTGAGGAATGCTGCCCAAGCAGCACCTTGCCTGTCTCTTGGTAGATGTCATCCTTCTGCTTCTCCTCCTCCCTATTTTTTTATTTTCTTTCCAGATTTCCAGATTTGGGACTGAAAATGAAGCGTAAATCTTACTGCCTAATAACCACGGCAGTTACTTCAATAAAATGTTACTAAAAAGTCAATGGACTGCACATGTTAAAGACATTAGAGCTGTTAACAGACCATTGTAAAGTAAGCAGAATCTTTAATAACCTGCACATAACACGTAGCCCCATGATTTTCGGCACAGGGCAGGCTGTGAGCCCAGGCTCTCTGCTCCTGGGCTCCCAGCAGAAACCGCTCCTGCATTCCTCGCTCCAACAGCAAAACGGGGCTGGAGACAGCACTAAACACCAAGGTGCCCGGGCTGTCTTTGAGAACAAGCAAAAGCCCTTCTTTCACTGAGCTGAAGTGGAGGGCTGGGATGACTGGCAGGGTCCTCCTGTCTGAGGGGCAGTGAAAGGTTCCTGACCCTCTTATAGAGCTCAGCCTTGAGTAGGCTTGGGAAAGGGAGCACTGCTCCTGCCTGAAGGCAACATAATCCTGACATTGCAGTGTTTCGTAGGGGCTCTTTGTGGGGAACCTTGCTGGGAACTGATCAGGGGCAGGTAGCAGCAAAATGCTGCTGAGACCAGGGAGGGAGAAAGCTTCTTTGCTCCTGCCCCACTTCAATCCCTTCCACAGAAAGCAAGAGGTGTTGTTAAAGGCTACCAGAAGAAACATTCTTCCAACCAGTGCAGTCCTTGCCTCTGAAGCCTTCTGTCCAGTAGAGAATATACAGCCTCACAGAGCAGCTAAGCCTTGGGCATGCTACATCTACCCTATTTTCTCTATCTTCTCCCCTTTTTTATTTTCAGCCAAAGAGTGTTCACAACCCTACTCTCAAAAAAAAAAAAAGACTGAAGCTGGAAAAGATAACAAATGATTGCAATTTCTTTCTTCTTCTTCTTTTTTTTTTTTTTTTTTTTTTTTTTTTTTTTTTTTTAATGTGCTTAAGTGGAAACATTTATAAATAAGATGGAGGAGGATTTATGCATCAGTCTGCAATGATCTGCATGTGTGAGCATGAGGCATGCAGCCAAATCTTCACAAACCAGAACATCCGCCTCAGCCCATGTCCCCATACACACATACATACATGCCCTTACCAGTAAAAAATGGATGTACTGGCCTCATAATTTACACTAGCACCTTCTTTTGCCCTTTCCAGAGGCACAATGGTATTAACGAAATGTTGAGGCTAAATGTGCCTAAGCTGTCATCTCCAAAAGCCTTTGAAGCATGAGAAAAGTATTCTACTTTTCCTTTCAAATGAGTGCCTTACTACCAAGGTTGCTGTTCTTAGCACACAGAAGTAAGAGATACAAATATAAGAAATCTGTTGGGACATTCCAGCAATACAGAGTGTCTTCAGCAAATTACTTTTCTCACTGTCCTCTCTTGTTCAAGTACTCTCCAAGCAGGAGCTCCATCGTATTTTTTTAGACTGCCTTATACATTTATAGACTTCATAGTTGGGAAACTGTGTTTATTTTCCACCTTAAGGTTTCCCAGTCAAGTTTTGGCCCCTTGTCCTACCTGTAACCCTGCAGTGTATTCCCAGTTCTGTTATCATATTGTCACATCTTCCAAAGCACCTTCTCTGCTCCCATAATTCAGGGGCAAGCACAGCTGAGCTACCAACATTTCTCAGTCTTACCTCAATCTCTTTTGCTGGCCTCCTCTGATGCCTTTCAATATGCAGCGCATTTTGTTTGACAGGAGTCCTAGAAACACAACAGATGAGGGTGCTGTTCAAAGGAGAGTATGAGATATAAAATAACAGGCCAGGTTTCATATGAGCTGACTTTGCTGCCCGACTGTGTCAGAAGTGCCATTTTAATTAGTTCATTCTCCAGCGTTTTGCAACTGGCATGTGCCTAGTGTAGGAGCTGAGGCAGCCCTCCCACCTCCTTTTTGGCTTCTCCTTCAGCACTACCTAGCACAGCACTCCTGCCAGTGGTCTTGGGACCAGCCATGTTCCTCTGCAACCCACTAAGCCACACCACAGCTCCATCCAGCCCTGTGTAGTATTAACACTTTCCAGGTTTCTTCCTTTCCAGATGATGTTGTTTTAAAGCAAAGCACTGTAAATATTTTTGAATACTTTCATGAATATTTTGAAAGCTGTCTCTCCTATCCCAGGCAATTCTGGACTAATTTTGAGGCAAGGTTTTATAAACCCCTACATCAAATGTTTGAGTATTTATTATTTGTTATTTATTTTGCCAAATGTCTCAAATGCATCTATAGGCGACAGGCCAGTGCTCTGATGTATAAGCCAAATACCATAAAGCTGTCTCCATGCAATTTAGAGAACTCTTTGATTATGCATGCTTTGGCTATATTTTTTACTAAATAATGATCTGGGTAGTTAAATTGCTCTAAAAGGTTCAGTATTTGTTGGTTTTAAGTACCTCAAGAGTCAAACCAGTAATTTTTCATGCTTGCTTCTCTGGGCTCTATGATCCATAAGTGATGGTTACTGATTTCTTTCTCCTGTCCTCCATCTCCCTCAAAGACTCCTCTTTGCCTTGATTTTCATAAAAACATGCTTGTACAAAACCAAGTGGAAGAGTTGAGAGCTATAACAATTTTTGATCTTTTAGAAAGACTAGACTTCATTCATTTCTGTATTTGTATTTGTGCACTTGATATACGTGTATACATACATTTCTGTATACTTATGAACAATAGTACTCTAGGTCTCAATGAGGCCTCAGGGTCTTATAACAGAATCAGCAAGCCAATAATTTATAGTAACTCATCAGTAGTATGTCATGGATAACACCAATAATTCTAACAATTCCTGGTTTCAGTTTCTTTCACATTTTAACTGTCTTCTGTTGAACTTTCCCTAGCTCTTTCATGTGAGTTTAAAGTTTACAAAGGAATATGGGAGATAGTATTTTAATATTAATTAAAAGCCTAAAATTAATATAGATTAATTAAAGCACATTAATCACTACATGGAAAACATTAATATTGCTCTAATTTTTTTAATTGGATTCCTTTTCTGATGCACAAGGTCACCTTATTTCCCATAATATCATCATGTGATGTGTTTTGAAGTCACAAAGTAAAGTAAAGTAAAGCAGCAGCAGGACTGTCTCCACCTCAATAGCAGCTTCTCTACCAGATGCAATAGCAGATGGAGACAGAAGATCACATTGTTCAGCAACTTGTGATCAACTTGTTCCTGTGACTAGTTCTGTTCAGTGCAGCATGGTTCTTGGTGAGTGGGATAAAATTTGAGGGAGGACTACCAAAAGGCAGTCTAGCAGGAGATGCAGGTGTATCACACTCATGGAGCTAGGCTGGGCTGGCTGCTGGGGCTGCAGTGGGCATACCTGACACCCTCTGCAAAAAACATCTTTTGTCCAGGCAAGGTAATTGTCTCAAACTAAAACTAGCACCATATGGGTAGCTCTAAATGACTCTTTCCAACATTAATAGGGTACAATAGGTTATCTGGACACTTATCACTGCTGAAAAAGGAGAGTTAGCTGTATTTGTATGTATTGTTGCTTGGGATTTTAAACAGAGGTGTGGTTCAATATTTTCTTTACAACATATGCACTATTCCATGGAATTATCAAAAATACTTCATAAGGCTTTTAGGGTACATATTAAGAAATTTATGTTTCTTATATATCTAAAGCTTACTGCATCTTACACAGATTTTTTAAGAAAAGTAACTGCATTTTCCTGTCTGAAAAATTATTTTTATAATGTAGTACTTGTGTTTCTCAGAATTTGTTAAACATACTGTAATCATCAGACGCCAAAAAATCCCTTCTTTACATGCAAACCTGAAACAATGCAAATATTTGGTCCAATAGCAATGAACAGCTGAGAGTCCAAAACAAAGGGTGCAGCAATTGGAGCATTATCATGCAATTTTGAGAGCACATCTTTTCTCGAGCACTAATGTACAAACACTTGCAGGAGGAAAAGATAGCTGGAGGCAGAAAAACATCTGTAATCCTGCTACTAATCCACCTGTGTCAGATTCTGGGAAGTCAAGTCTGCCAGAGTACAGTTTGGATGGTGGTGGCCACTGCCACAGGGCCACCAACCTTACTGACACCCCTTTCAGGGCAAGGGGCTTTCCAAGACTCTTCTCTCCCTCATCCCTAGTTTATTCTTTCATCTCCACTTCTGCTTTTATACCCTGCTGCAGGGAAAGTGTGAGTCCCCATCATGCCCATACTACCTTGCATTGGCTCTGCATACCTGCAGCCAATACAGCTGGTTCTGAATGGCTTTCCACCTGATTGTTACTGCAGTAATGAGTGGACTTTCTTTCTCTATCAGATTTGCCAGAATCCAGTAAAGATGTGGCAGAAATATTCATTCCAGTTTGTATTCTGGACTTCAAGAAAAGTAACAAGTGATTATTGTTCACTTCCTACAGAATCAAGGAAAAAGACTTCTTCTACACTTTGAGACGACCGGCTTTAAGCTTCCTACTGGTACCTGGAAGATGTTGGAGGTACCAGATGAGATTTTGGTCAGGCTGGACTTGCCGTCCCAGTGTATGTTGAACAGTTATTCTTTGGTGGACAAGATTTTTAGACAGCATTGAGGGTGAATGACTAGCAAGAAGCACTAATGTTATTTATCAGTGTTGCTGGCCATGAAGGGTCAAGATCCAGAAAAGCTTAGGTCTCTCTCTTGAAGAAAATCATAAATTGCCTCCACCATCTTGTTAGAATTTTCAAGTACTTTTTGTAGCTTGAACTGCATTTTATCCCTCAGGCAGACATGCCAAGTTTTCTGTAAAACAGTTTTGCAACAAGTATTGTTCCATAGGCTCACAAGCAGAGTTCTTTTGACTCCATTTCTCCTTCATGTAGTCTTATGATTATAGAAGCTTTTTCTATGTAACTCTTCCCAGAAATGTTTACTGAGAAAGTGAGATCTACCTCCTTAGATGCCAGAATAGAGCATACTCTGCAGCATTTCATTTTATTGTATTTTATGTCATGTTGCCTTGTGAAAAATACTCTGTTGCACATTAAGGAAATTGTACACTCCCAACCAGGGCATTGACCTAGCTATTAGGTGAATATAACTGGATGGTGCCTGCTTGTCACATAGTCTACTAACAGTACTCTCAAGTTTACTATCAGATACTGCTGTGAAAGCACATGGTGTCAAAAGCAGTGGAGAGTTACCTGTGCACAAATTAATGAGAGGGAGGGGTCTGGAAGGGAGAAGTCTGGGGACAGTTTCAGCCATGCTGAGATAAGATAGTCTGGTCAACCTCAACATAATGTAGCTTCTCTCCAAAACCATCAATGTATCTCTTTTGAGCCTCTTTCTGCCCAGGACACATAAGTGGCAGTAGAGGGGATGAACTCAGTAAAGCTTCTACATCCCATCCATAAAAAAAATCCTGCAACCCACAGAAAAATGGAATGCAACAGCTTCCTTGTCTAACATTAATTACTAATAAAAGGACTACATTTAATAGATTAGAGGATAATTTAGTAGGGGGATACTTACTTGCTTCTCCCAAGAATTGCTGGTCTAGCAGCCTTGTGTTGTGCTGCTGCACTGGAAGTAGACCCTGGCTTGCAGGAGAGAGGTTTAATGCCTTTGCCCACAGTGACTTCCCACAGGATGCCTTTTTTTTCTGCTAAACTGCTTTATTGTTCCACTTTTTTCTTTTTTTCTCCTTTTCCTCCTTGTTTCTGCATCTCGTGCCATTAGCATCCTTGGCTTTCCTCGTGGTTTTGGAGGCCTTTCAACCCCTCCCAATGTTTCTCCAAAATGGAAAACACTTTCTTGTGCTTATGGAGCCCTGGTAAGGTTCATCCTGGGACAGCAGTGTCACACATGGTTTGTACCCCAGTCACATGAGGAATAATTTTTTCCAGCAGGATAGCTTCTCACTCACTGGAAGTGTTTGGCCACTGAGATAACTTAACAAGGTCACAGTCTTATAATTTCCTGTTCCCCATGCCCTGGGACATGACTCACCCTCTTTCCTGACACCACTGTAGCCCTAACAGATAGGGATGGACAGGACACAGGTTTCTACAATGCAATCATTTATATTAAATCCTTAGTGGCATTTGGAGAAGTCCCACAGCTGTCCCAAGGTAACTCTTGACTGTTTCAGATCTGACTGATCAGCACCATGCAATTTCTGCAGCCCTCTGGTTCTCCTGAGTCCCCTATGGCCTCTGATTTCATCTATAATTTTTAAATTTCTCTGTTGCATGTAGTAAAGTTAAAAGACTTAATAAATCTTCTGACAGCTCCTAAACACCAACTTAGACTCTGAACATTGAGGTATTTCATTTACTCATAAGTTTTCTGGCTCCTTTTCCATGCTTTCTTCTACACCCTTGTTAAACGAAGTTCTTTTAAAATGCCTCAGCTAGAGAAATTCTTGCCTCTCCAGGCTCATACACAGTTTTACATTGGTTGGGATAATTGGCAGGAGTTTTAACACATTCCTTATTTATAACTGCAAACAGTTTGTTAGGACAAATACCTAAAGCCTTTTTAAAAATCATTGATCTTTTAAAAGTGGGGTTTTTTAATAACAAATAGTGTCCTGCAAACAGGAAACCTTATCTCAGACTTATGAAATACTGCCCCCAGTATCTTCTTCTCTTGGTATTTTTCTTTTACTGTACTGTGGTGGTGTGCTGAAGAGCAATATCTACCATAAGCAATGCAGAACTGCAAATATTTCTGCCAGTAGGACTTCTCCATCTGCCTCTTCATCATTCTTTTAGTGACATTTGCATAGATGGGCCAGTTTGCACTGGAAAATAAGTAAGAGAAAAGACATAACTGCTTGTTTCCTCTCACATCTCTCTTGTTTCCTCCCTTGGCAAGACAGGGACCCTGTTGCCCCATAACCTAGCGCATGGTACAGGTTGGCAGTAAGGCAGGGAGATTGCCCTCTGGGTGCTGGGGACAGAAGAAGGAGCTGTGGTCAGGGACAGGGGGAAGAACTGAAAGCATTGTCAGGGGTGGGGGCAGGGGCACATAGGTAGGATTTAACAGAGTTACATGGGGACACCTCTAGGTTTTAGAGGACTGTTGAAAATATAGAAGTGGACATCAGTGAGAGGAATAGGAAGATGAGGGTATCTGTTAATATTGCAGAAAGAGTATGTGGATGCATTATATACAATATATAGGAAACCAGGCTTCATTATTTCTGCTCTTGCAGAACAACTTTTTAATCTAAACCAGAAAGGAACACAATAATGGGGTCAGGAAAAGAGAAATCAATAAAAACATGGGTGACTATGGCCTTGGAATCACCAGCTACATCAGACTGTCATGACGTTCTCCAGAGTTTTTCCTTTATTTTTTAAAGATCTCCAAACCAGTCATGTCTTTTGAAAGGCTAATCTGTTCAATCTTGGAGCTGGCTGGGGGGCAAAGCTCACATCTGAATACAAGGCTCATACTTTTCTCAAATTAGTGGATATTTGCATTCAGTCAAGACTGAGATTGAGCTCATCTCTCGAAAATACATCAAACAGCCTGTGGAAAACACAGCTCACACACCTCATATATTTTAAAAGCTCTATCACCTGAGAGTATTAGGTTTTTTCCCCATTACACTCTCACACCATATCACCGAGTAGCAGATGGACTGCGAGTGTCATTCTCTTCTCTCAGATAAAATTAATAGGACAAGAACAAATGGCCTCAAGTTGTACCTGGGGAGGTTTAGATGGGACATCAGGAAAAATTTCTTCACTGAAAGGGTTGTCAAGCACGGGAACAGTCTGCCCAAGGAAGTGGCTGAGTCACCATCCCTGGAGGTATTTAAAACACATGTAGATGTGGCACTTAGGGACATAGTGGACTTGGCAGTGCTGGGTTAATGGTTAGACAAAATGATCTTAAATGTCTTCTTCAACCTAAACGATTCTATGATTCTATGACAGAAATCACCTAGCTATTAATGTTAACTAAAGCATGAACATAGCATTTTAATTACATTTTATGTCTTTATTGGAGTTTCAAAATATTCTTCATTACAGTTATGTCAAAACAGTAAGAAATTTAGGCTCAGGAGGTGAGGTTTCTATCTAATCTAATATCCTATCTAATATCAAAAGAGAATAACATCTAAGTCTAAGGCTTGTCTGATCAATAGAAGAAGAGGAAGAAACAGGCAGGTCTAGGGACAAAACAATGCTAGACCCTTGAGAATAAGCATCCCTTGGAGCTACCTCTTCTCTCAGCAGGTTACAAAGGAAGCCTAAATGAATACATTAAGCTTAAAAAAGAGACCTTTAGATATGTGAAGTTTGAAGAGATGAAGCCCTTTTGTTTTAATGAAATTTAGGAAATTATAAAAAGAGATGATAGCTAACAATAAAGGTGTAAGTGAATGAAATGGTTGAGGACATTTAATATATGTTTTGAATGGCACAGCAGTTCATGGACCTCAAAGCATACAGACCTCTAGGTTGTTCATACAGCCATTTTCTCAGGCATCTCTACAGTTATATGAAAAAATTAACCAGGAATTCAAAGACAAAAGCAGTAAAGATCTATGCATTCTCAAGGAATTACTGGTTTTATCTTCCCCTTGCCTCTTTCTCTTTTCCCTTTCCCTCTTCCTTTTCTTCTTCTTTACTTCTTTTGCTTTTCTTTTTTCTTTTTCCTTTTAATATTTTTGTGGGGTTTTTTTTTCTTTTTTTTTTTTTCCTCTTTTACCAGCACTGAAAGGAGCACCAAATGCACATTTCTCTTAGCATTTCAATGAATTCAGTGGGGGATGAATAGCAAGCGTGTACATAACCACACACATATGTATGTATAAATTTACAAGCTACAATATCCAGACATCATGAGGCTCTGCTAATAATTTTCTCAACCTTGCCCAGACTGTAGCTACATTTATGATCTGGAGATTTATTGATTTTTGTTATTTTATCCCTCCCATAATAGGAAACTACCCTCTGGACCATTGACCTATTCTTGTTACAAATATACTTTAGCTTGCTCTCATCATAACACTATCCCAGGCATCTAAGGTGTTGTTATGAGGCGGTGGTGTTATAAGGAAGGTAACTATAACAAAGTTTTAAAGTAAATTTAACTTTTCCAAATAAGTTTTATTCTGCATCTATTTGCTGTTGGCACAGATTTTGTTCTGCCAAGTGCATCGGGGCCATGATCCATCACAAGAGCTTCTAGGTGTTTTGGTACCACAAATAATGTTGTAATTTATAGCAACAATACAAATGGCACTAGCCTGAACTATGTGCAAATATGTGGTGCCACTCAGCAACCTGCATCTGAGAGGCTTTGCTAAGTCTGCATGCCCCTAGAACCTTCAGTTTCCAATGGCTTCCACAGACAAGGAATTTGGAGCTCATTCTTCGCTGTAGTCAAATTGCTGGAGATGGCCAGTGCTCTTATTCTTGGTTTAGTTATGCATAAGTTAGGCATAGCCATGGAGAACATGTGCAAGTTCTTTCATCTTTGAATGGCAATGCCTAAAATACTAGCTGCTTTTTAGGTATACGTAGTATATGAAGAACACAGGTTAGTTTGTATTCTGTACTGCACTGAGTCAAATGATGAAGCTTTAATAGCCTGCTCATAGTGTTGATAGTGACACCTTGGTGTCTGTGAGGAGCATGGTGACTGTGGATGGTCAAGAATATTGAGAGTGAAGAAGTCACCTAGACTGTTGTACAAATTCAGGGCTGAAGATCAGTTCTGGAGCAACAGACAATTATAAATACCAAGTAATTTTCTAATTAACTTATTTAAGGGATGACTTTGGAAGTCTGTTATTTGCTGGATACACTGAGAAGTTGACTGAAGTGGGAAATTCAGCCTTTAGATCAATTGCATTTTAATAACTGACTAAGCTAAATGCTTACACTTCAGCTAAAGCTGAAGCTAAAGGCCATGGCTAGGAGGGCCAGTGTGACCAGATCAACATCAGATATGCCACAGAATCCAACACAGACCCTCTAACACAGCTGTAGCTGCTTGAGCATCAGCAGCAGTGAGTTCAGGCTACCCCAGAGAAAGTAATGAGGTAGGCATTGATATTCTCATTCTGTGCTGATGTTATGGCCACCATTTGAAGCACTTTCCTCTTCCCATAACCTGCATCCCAATTTTACACAGGCTTTGAGCAAGAGCTTTTCAGCCCTGTTATGGAGCACTCACTGTTGATATGTAATTAAGCTGTGACCGTACATACTTTGTGCTAATGCAACAATATATGAGTTCTTTCTCAATCTCCTTTTATTTTCCACAGTGAGGAATCCAGCCCACTCATACATGTTTTGTTTGTTGACTCATGGTAAAGCAGCTACTTCTGCAGTGCAACAGCACTGCATGTCAGCAATGCATTTTGACAGCAAAGAAAGCCAGCAATCAACATCTGCAAATTTGTGGATGACACCAAGCTGAGTGGTGCTGTTGATACACCAGAGGGATGGGATGTCATCCACAGGGACCTGGACAAGCTGGAGAGGTGGGCCCAGGTGAACCTCATGAGGTTCAACAAGAGCAAGT
>JANIJG010009140.1:0-24453 GCA_024611175.1 Megaceryle torquata | reverse complement strand
TTAGATCAGTGGGACAAGGTTAATTGCATGGGGTTCGACAAAGCCAAGTGCCAGGTCCTGGACATGGGTTATAACAACCCCATGGCAAGCTACAGCCTTGGGGATGTGTGGTTGGAAAGCTGCAAGTTGGGAAAGGACCTGAGGATATTGATCAGCAGTCGACTAAATACGAGTCAGCAATACACCCAGGTGGCCAAAAAGGAAAATGGCATCCTGGCTTGTATTAGAAACACTGTGGCCAGCAGGAATAAGGAGGTGATCTTCCCCCTGTACTCAGCACTGGTGAGGCCACATCTTGAATACTGCATTCAGGTCTGGGCCCCTCATTATAAGAAGGACATAGAAGTGCTGCAGCCTGTCCAGAAAAGAGCAACAAGGCTGGTGAAGGGCCTAGAGCACAAGTCCTGTAGGAGCAGCTGAGGTTGTTTAGTCTGGAGAAGAGGAGGCTGAGGGGAGACCTTATCACTCTCTACAACTACCTGAAAGGAGGTTGGAGCGAGGAGGGGGACAGCCTCTTCTCCCTGGTGACGTGTGACAGGACCAGAGGGAATGGGTGCAAGCTGCACCACGGGAGATTTAGGCTGGATATTAGGAAACATTTCTTCACTGAAAGGGTTATCAAATTTTGGAATGGTCTGCCCAGGGCAGTGGTATAGTCACCATCCCTGAAGGCATTTAAATGGTGTGTGGACCTTGTGCTTAGGGACATGGTGTAGTGGTGAGCTTGCAGTGTTGGGTCAAAGGTTGGACTAGATGATCATGAAGGTTTATTCCAACCAAAGACATTCTGTGATTCTGTGATTGGGTCCCATTGTCAGTTTTGAGCCCCTGACTACAAGAAGGACCTTGAGGTACTAAGAGTGTGTCCAAAGGGCAACAAAGCTGGTGGGGTGTCTAAAGCACATGTCTTATGAAGACCAGCTGAGAGAGCTGGAGTTGTTTAGCCTGGAGAAAAGGAAGCTCAGGGGGACACTTTATCACTCTCTACAACTACCTGAAAGGAAGTCGTAGAAAGGTAGAGGTCAGTCTGTTCAACAAAGAAACAAGTGACAGGACAAGAGGAAATGTCCTCAGGTTTCACCAAGAGAAGTTTATATTGGATATGAGGAAGAATTTATTTACTGAAAGGGTTATCAGGCACTGGGATGGCTTGCAGGTCAGTGGTGGAATCCCCATCCATGGAGTCATGTAGACATAGTGCTCAGGATATTGTTTAGTTGAGGACTTGTCAGTGTTACATTAATGATTGGACCCGATCTTTAAGGTCTTTTCCAATCTAGGTAGTTGTGTGATTCTGTGATATTTTACATCTGTAGTTATCCTGGGATGCTTTTACCAAACCATGCAGTTGCTGCCAGTAAACTCATCACGTGAAAACTAGGGGAATTTCGAAAGAAAAGAATCAAAATCTCCTTCAGAAAGGTTTTCTTCTAGGGCCGTGTTAAGTTACTTTGCCTTTACGAATAGTCAATGAACTCAACGGGGCTTTTGGTGGGATGAAGAGGTGCACACTACAAATCTTGCAAGCTGATCATCAGAGAAGAGAATTTGATCTGGTCCTCAACATGTCAGCTATACCTGGGGGCATTACTCAGGATGTCCCCTGGCTCAGCTGCTCCTAAATGTTCCCTTGCAGCTCTGGGGAGTCTTACTGTTCACTGATGTTATAGTTTCCACATAGGACATGCACCAGAAATGTTCAAGATTCCATCACAAGTCACTAATCCACAAGTCCTTTGGACTGAATTCCTATCACTGTACCTTCCTGCTTTACTTGTGAAGCCCCTGAAAGAACATTCAGAAGCACTTTGTCACCTCCTTCAGAAGGCATGTTCCCACCTCATCCCAGCAAGCTGCTGCTGACCTTGTCACCTACCTATATGTACAATGGGTGCTTTTTATGAATGTTGTCCAAGTTGTCTTTTGATTGATACAGCACTGCTTTGTGTACTGTGAATGCTTAAGTAAATATATTAACCTTGGATCTGTAACTTCACAAAGCTTCATTATAGTTTGTATGCTTCACTGAAACCTTACCCTGTAGTACTTAACATATGTGATTCAGGGTGTCAAAGTGTTAATCAGCTGGCATGATCAAGATTAAACAAGTAGATTATTTTGATATTCTTCAGTAATATATTAAAAGTGAAACATGATCCATTGGCCCTCGAGGTTCAAGCCTCAGCACATGCAATTATACAAGGAGTTCCCTGTAAAAGTGATCTGGAGAGCTGAAAAAAGTGAGTCCTTCCCAGATGTGGTCTTAGCAGTGGTCCATAATACATGACATCAATGAGTTAAACTAAGGAAACTAGTGAAGGCCAACATCTCGGTTTTAAGTTTCAGATGAGGTTTTTGCTTATGCCCACCTCAGGAAATGAATATTGCATTCATAAATTGTTTTTCTTATCCAGGAGATGAACCTTAACATTTTCATTCAGCCCCAGAGTATTAGATTTCTTTAACACTTTGCCACATTAGAATATGTTTTCCATCTGAATCTGATGATGCAATATCTGAAGAAAAAGTTGGCTGAGTGGCATTCCATAACAAGCAATAAAAGTTTATGATGCACAGAGTATGATAATTGGCACAATATGAATTGAATGCTTCCTTATGGATAATTTTTGATAAGATATAGCATGTGTAGCTATCATAACATTTCAATCAACCCATGATTGCTACTTTAAACTGTATTTATTTTACTGTCTCCATAATGGATTTTACAGTGCCAAAAATTGGTCTGACTTCACTAGAAAGACGAAAAATCAGTGTGCTGTTTTCCCTGGTGCATTTATTTCCCACTGAAACCCCTTTCTCTTATTTTCTTCTCATTTTTTTCAACCCACCTCCTTGCCATGAGCTGTTGACATATGATTTGTTGAAAGTCAGAGCTAGTGGACACCAGTGTTTTATTTTTTTTCCCCGCATCATGGCATTATTTTTGCATAGGGGCTTTTACAAGGTTAATTAAACCATAATGGGGAAATCATTCACGGACAATGTCCTTTTCCAGTTTCCAGATTTTACAAAACTCACACCTGTTTTTCTTAGGTTTTTGTGCTACATCAGCCTATAAATTCTCCTGTATTTCCCAGTGTAGTTTCTTATGAAATAAAACTTTTTTCCCTCCATTTGCTCAACTGTTTTCAATACTTGCAGTCAAGCCTGAAGTTGTCAATCAAGGAACAGCTTATCAGTCTGAGCTTTTCCTTTTCAAGCTTATACTCAGTGACTTTTGAGACCTGTCAACACCCAGTTGATTTTAGCCTTAACAATAAAGTCACACTCTATCTCCCACCTAGTAGCTTTAGATTAAATTCTGATGTCATATACGTCATATTTACATAGTTAAAACTCATAACAAAGCAACCCACAGGCAATAGGATGTAATAACCATGCAACAGAGCCATTTCCTGTCCCCTTTTTTCTCTCACACTATGTTTCGTGTAGTTTATTGGATGTGAATGTTTTGAAAATGAAAATCGTCTGGGAGAAAACTGCTAGCCAGGCGTGAGGTTTAGAAGAATTCAACTAAAAGAATATATAGAGTTGTAAATGCTTGGCCACCTCTGGTATTGTAAAATAGAAACTCTTTCAATATTCCTTTCATTTCCACAAGAAGAATAGATGGGAGGCCACAATTATGTGCTCCAGCAGTCGATTTTTAATATCTTTAATTCTGCTCATATTAAAGGAAAACAATTAACTTGGAGTCAGAAAGCCTTAAACACCAAAAGTTTTACAGTTTTCATTTTAAAGCACAAAGGACCTACTTCAAATACAATGCAACAGGAACTTTAACCACGGGCTATGTTTAAAAGACAAATCCACCATGGTACTTTAAACAATCAATTAAGGCAAGTTTAACAATTTTTTTTCAGGCTCACAAAATAGCCCTATTAAAAGTAAGAAAATAAAACCCGCTGTGTGTTTCTCTCTCTCTTCCCCCCCAAAATGCACACACAGAGTACTTTTTAACTACAGTCATATCAAGAGATTGTGTTTTATCTAAAAATAAAGAAAAGAGTAAGCCTTAAACAGTGAACTTTATGTAGAGCAGTGCAGTGCCTTTGTAAACTGTTTTTTTTTCAAACTGAGGACAACTGAAATGCTCCCATTGATTTGGCTATTGCTAGGACTCTGAGTGAAAAGTAAAATATCACTTCAAACTATTTACTGAGAGGGATTTTTTTTCACAGGTATTGATTTGTTTTAATATTTGAACCTAATCCCCAAGTAAGAGAATACAAAAAGTGAAGGAAAAAGGCATCAGTTTCTGCTGGGAGGCCAAAGAGGAACCTTCTGGTGAGAAGACACTGTGACTCTTCCCTTCTACACTAGCCATACCCTTCTCCATGTTGTTCCAGCACGGAATTAGATGGTCCTTTAATGTTGAAGAGGGGCACTCCAGGGGATTTCTAAAAGCTTCCAGGTAGACTATGTTTAAAAGCATATGACTGTTTGCATTGAGCAGCACTTGCATCACGAGTTGTGTGCAGTGGGCTTGACCAGATGTATGGCCAGCATCCAGTTCTTGCAAACCTCGCTGCTTCTGTTTTCTTTTTTGCTACAGCTGCTACTAGTGGACCAGCAGCTTTCTTTGCTGTGAGGGCCTGGCCAGTGGAGGCTAAATCAAACTGGCCTTGGGGCCAAGCAGCTCTCCATGACTTGGAAGCACAGTTTTATTTATGCTAAGTTCTCTGGTTCTTGCTCAGTAAATAATGGTCCACTGCAAAATGAATCGTGTCAAAACACTGGCTTTTTAGTTTGTCCTGAGAGTGGTTTATTCCTCAGCAATTGGCAGCCTAAATTCCTCAGAATGAACAGCTTGTTACACAGCAGACCCCATGGAAAAGAAACCTTATGGGTGACCCTGGCTTAGTCATCAAATGGGAGCTACTGGTGCTGGGAACTGCAGAAAAGGTGAACACTGGGCTTACAAACAGAAGTGGCATTTGTGAGACATCCTTTGCCTCACTTAGAGGACTTCTGTTGAAGCATTGCATCTGTTCTTGGACATAGCACTTCAAAATGATGTGAATGAAGAGACACAGAGAAGACAATGAGAATAATCAGAGAGAAAGGAAACAAGGAGAGAGAAGAAATTTTGTACTTCTTAGCCTAAAATAAAATGAAAACTGAGATGAGAATTGTTAATAGGCTTTGAACGCATTGAATGATAGCTGCCAAAGGGGAAGAACCTATTCTCACTCTTTTCACCTCCCTTTAGATGTGACATGTAGTAGCATGCTTAAATTGGAGAAGGGAAGAATTAGGTCAGGCATTAGAAAAACCCTCTGGCCATAAGAATCTTTAAGCACTGGAATGTGCTTCTGAGGGACATCATGCAATTTCTAGTTCTGGTGGCCTTTGTAAGAAGAAACACATCTGTCAGATACAATTCTGGCACAGAAGATCCTGTCCTGAGTCAAGGAGATGGATAATGACCTACCACAGCTCCTCACACCCTTGTTATCTCTAAGTCTATGCTTGGTCTTTGTATCTATTCCTGACTAACTCCAGACTGACACCTCTCCTTCCTCTTAAGCCATCCTGCTCGAGACAGCAGCCCTTTCTAAGACAAAGTTAATCATCAGCAGGCAGCAGCACTCACTGGAAATAGCCACCTCTATTCCCCCAGCTCTTGCTGGTGTTTTCACACAGAAGCTTACAACTGCAGGGAACAGATGACCAGCAACAGCAGAGAATAAAAGTGACCCAAAGTTAAGCTACTGGTCAGCAGCTCAGCAGTCATCTTGGACCTCCTGTGCCTCTAGACTTATGAATCCAGTGGATCCAGTTATGTCTGTCAGTCAACTGCCCTTCGGTACCAGACTTTGGCTATTTCTACAGAAGGAAAAAATATATGGGTATAGTTAACATGTGTAACTCTAATGCATAACACATGTAGCCATGTATGTAGCCAGAAGGTGTTCATTGTTCTTGCTGGAGTGATGATTGCCTCAGCTTGCACCACATTTTTTGTGCCACTGCTGCATTTCCCCCATCAATTACCTGTTTGGCCACAGAGCATGAGTGCTTTTTTCTTCCTGTGTAGTGAAATAACCAGTCGCGTGCCAGCATCAGACCCACTCTGGACCTCCCTGTACCATGGAAGACTTCAGGACATCAAGCAGCCAGTTTGATATTCAGAGCTGCTGAGGCCTTGCTGAGCTTTGCACCATCCGCTGAAGTCAGCAAGAACAACAGATGTTCAGCAATTTTGGAAATCAAGCCAAATGCCTTTGATGGGATTTGTCTAGTGGCAGAAAGACTCTATTCTGTTTATGTGATATAAAGCCCAAGCTGTAGACTCCCTGCTCCTCAAATGGGCATGCCATGTACACTGAAACTTCACTCTGAGTCTTCCGACTGCTTCATTTTATAGCTAGAAGGTTCATATGAAGCCTTCAGAGAAAATATAAAGCAAGCCTACAAAATTAGAAGAGTTGATTGAGCAGACATAGACTGCTTAGGCCTGCAGTGGGCAAATTTTTAAGGGAGATGAAGCAGACTTCATTTTTCTTTGCTAGAGATTATGTGTGCCATAGAAACACATGAGATGCTGCTCTTTAGAGAAGCATGATGCCACTGAGCATCATCTGTCTCTGGACTCCTTGTGGCCTGAGATTAGTGAAGGCAGGATGCAGGAACTGGTGCACCTCAGAGACACCCCCTTTACAATACCTTGGTTCCCATCTTCAGGTCTTGCACTGGTCCTGGTCAGCCACAACATGCTGAGTGCCAGCCTTGGCACTGGGATGGATTTTGTTGACCTCCTGTTATAAGCCACCTATAGTATACCACCCAGTTACTTCAAAAAGTCACTGAGAGAACTTTTCAGCTGAAGTAGCACACATATATATGTGAGAAAAAAATAGTGCCCTTCTTGTTTTTTGATCATTGTGTAAGGCGAGGAATCCCCATGAAAGAGCTGAGCAAGAGCCTGTGTTAGTACCTGTGTATTTCAGTCCACAATGGCAATCAGTCCTTTCTCAGCTTTGCACACAGAATGATGTTGAGAGATTAGGTTAACAGTGACCTGGGTCTGCAAAGGCATGTTTCCAGTAGCTGGGATACTGGCCACATCTCTGCAGCCCTGAATCTCAGGTCTCAAAGGCCTTTCACACTGCATTCTCTTCTTATCAGCAAAGCTTTGTCAAAACTTTCTAGAGAAAGTGTATTTTTCTTCTCACTTTCCTTACCATTTTTTGTTTATTTAATCAAAATCATAGAATCATAGATTCATAGAATACAAGGTTGGAAGGGACCTCAAGGATCATCAGTCCAACCTTTTAAGGTAAACTGTATAAATGCTATGGCCCATCACCCTGTCAAGCTGAGTCTTAAAACTGTCCAGTGTAGGGGAACCCCCCACTTCCCTTGGGAGAATATTGCAGTGTCTAATATTTCCCATCTTGAAAATTTTTCTTCTGGACTCCAATCAGAATATCCCCAGGAGCAACTTGTACCCATTACCCCTTGTCTTTTCCATAATAATCCTTGTAAAAAGGGAGTCTCCATCCTCTTGGTAGCCACCTTTTATGTACTGGTACACGGTAATAAGTTCTCCCCATAGCCTTCTTTTCTCAAGGCTGAACAAACCTGGTTTTCTCAGCCTTTCTTCATATGGCAGGCTTTCCAGTCCTCCGATCATCTTCATGGCCCTTCTCTGGACCCTCTCAAGCCTGTCTGCATCTTTTTTGTATAATGGGGACAAAAACTGAATGCAGTGCTGTTCGGTACCCAGAACATTCCCTCTTCACATTTCCTGAGATTTTAATTTGTCTAGGATAGAGGCACTTAATCTGCCACTCATTTGGACAGTGCTTGAGACAATGTTGCTCTGAAACACTACTATTCTTTAAATAACAATAATTATTTAAATAAGAATAGTAGCAGTGAAGATAAGAAAATATCCCTAAGGCTTTGTATCTCAGACAAACATGAACTGGGAGCCACATGCCTGCAAGAAATGTTGGGAGAAAGAACATAGAGGTGACTTGCCTAGAAAATGTATCCATACATTTTCTTCTGCGAGTGCTGCATCATACGTTAAGCTTTCTGATTCTTTGGTGAATGAAGCGTAGTGTGTATAATATGGAAAGAAGATATTGCACATGGGATGATGATTACAAAGGCAGAAGCCAGGGTGTAGTGTGAGTTTCCTTCAACTACCTAACATCTACCAGATAGTCCAATATGGAGGAAATGTGGCAGGAATAAAGCAAGTAAAAGACGGGAGTAACTGAACTAGTTGGAGGAATGAAGCAGACTGATACACAGCTTGCCCAGCTTGTCACTATTAGATGTGCAAGTGATAAAATAATCATATTAAGAGAATGGCCTCAGACACTGCAAACTGTTACACAAGTCAGCTCTGTGTGTCACATTAATGAATATTTATGAAAATTAATATGAAACAATGGAAAAGTTCAGTCTTTAAAATATGACCTGCCAACTGCTCCTACCATTGTTTTCACTGCACCCCATGAAACAAAGAACATTTGGAGTCCAGGCCTCTGCTTCATTTTCAGCTTGTCCTAAACTTGTGATTTGTTGTTGCAATTTTGTCAAGATGCAAGAAAACAGTGGCTGGTTCCACCACCAGCATCTTCCAGAGGGCTCTACAAGGACTTTGCCACACAGCAGCTGCCACACTGAAATGAACTGTCTCTTCTCAGAAGAGCATTGCGTTCTCTTTTGTGGAGCTAGGGGCATTCTCCTGTCCTTAGTTATGCAGGACAAATCCTGTTTCTTTCCACTGGGAGCTGGGCCTGCAGGGCGGGGGAAGACACCCATGTTATGAAATGGCAAAGCAGACAGTTTCAAGCCAAAATCAGGGCTCAAATGCTATCTCTCTACTGAAGATGATCAGACCTAAGTACCTCACTTAGTATCAGATCTAGAATTCACACACAATGATATCTGAGATTAATGTGTTTTTTCTTTACACTTTGGCTAGAAGATATCTGTGGTCACAGTGAGGTAATGACTGGCAGAAGTTGATTTTCCAGTGACCTGTGAGGATGCTTGCTCTTGATCTCAATTCAGCACTCCTGCTGGTATGTTTTCTTACCCTTTTTTAACTTAGAGTTTTGGACTGGCTCCCACACATCCAGGCTTAGTTCTCTCAGGCTACGTGTAGCAAATGCTGTCCCCTTTATGCAAAAGCCTTTTTTCTAAATTAATTTCTGGTCTTCAACATGTTTTACTCCCTTTTTTTGTTCACTTCCTTTCTCCCCTCTGTAAATTAGTTTTCCTCACAGAACTGACGGGTCTCAACTTTCCATTCAGCCTTCACTTCCACCTTGGGATTTCTGCACTCATTTTTCTCTGCCACCCCTTGTCTTTGGCTGGGGGGCTCCTCTTGCCTTTGCCGTGCCCCATTCGGGGCCATGGGAGACAATCTCTGAGCAGTGCTTATTTCTCCACACCAGTATTTTCACTGTCTCACATCCCAACCCTCCTTCTTCCCTGAGCAAAGTATGGAAAAACAAAGTAACAAATCATTTTCTTGAGTCAGAGGTTTATGCATGGATCCCTCTTTCATTCTGGCACCTTCCACTCTCCTTTAATCTTATCCATAGCTCCTCCTTATGCCATTTCAGAAGTGAAATAAAATACACATCATATAATGCATCTTTCTCTTGCTTCCTGCTTTTGCAAGCTTCCTTGCTCTCAGAATTTGAAGTGCCAGGGCTCTCTTTTAATGTCTGGATCTCATTTTTCTTGATTTCTCTCTTGGCTTCAAAATTTCTGTGTGTGCTGTCTCCTCTTTGCCTATGTGACGTATTTCACAGACACTACTCACCCCTCCAGAGATAAACCGTTACTACAAATCAAAGAATGGCCAAATCATATCAAATCAAATCCAGAACAAACAACTGAGATTAATCAGTACCTGGGCAACCATGAAAAGTGAGAAAACTGATCATTTTAGAAAAATAACACCACACACTTTTAAGAACATTTAGGGGGAAAAAAAAGCTTTGCTTTTTTCATAGCTCTTCCTTCCAAAGACAGCTGCAAGGGACAGCTGCAAAGAAACTAGGGGTTGGTTTGTTTGTTTGTTTCCCTGGCTCAGATGGTAGATTCATGTAGTAACTTGAAAACAAAGTTCATCTTGGCTTTAGGCACATTCAATTCTCCCCTACTGTTATATCCAGAGATAAACCAGTAACACAAACACAGCTCTGAACACAGGTGGACTCTGAACATAAATCAGACTATGCCCAACAGTCCCAGCACCGTTTCGCCCCCATCTCGAGGTCCCACTAACATCTCCACACAGGCAATGCATGGGCTTTAAACAAAACCAGGAGCATTGGAGCCAGCCCTGGATATTTCAAGTACCTGTTCATATTGCCTTGTCCAATCTCATTGTCTTTCGTAATTGCCATCATATGTTGCTACGTGCAATGTGACTGAAAGATAGCTTTATATCCTTCTCGCTGTTTGCTTATGCTGCATCACAGTATATAGAGCAGGAGTCTCTCACAGTTTTACAAAAGTCAGGACCAAAGTGTCCATAAACAAGCACAACCAGTAGCCTGGACTAATTTTCACTAGCAATAATATTTTAGTTTTGTCATGGGAAGTAGCTAAAATCAACTCTCTACTTCTACTGACATCAAATGCAGATAATATTTTTCCTGCTGTAATTGTGTCTCTTCCTTTAACTGTAGTTCGGTTAAAGCAAAAGTAGACTGTACCACATTTTAAAATAACATTTCTTTAGCTGTTTTCTCAAATGTAGTGATAATATTGACTTAATATGGCAGAGGAAAAAAACCCCAAACTTTAATTAATTCTTAAAAATTTGAACACTAACTTTGATCTATGTACATAATTTGTGTCAGATTGTTTCACACACTACTGCCAATACTGTTTTGGTTTTTTCCTGTGTTTGTTAATTTTGTTTTTAACACTCCCTAATCCCAAAATTGCCATAAGGAAAATTTCACAGTTCTGTGTACTCAAGGAAATTTGACAATATTGGTTCACCAAAGGCATTTCTACTAGGAAGCTAAAATGAAACTAAACTGAATGGGTGGCAGGACTAAGTTATAAAATGAAAGATAGTGTCACAAACTTCACAGCACCATTATAAATCAGGATTTTTCAATCTCTAAATCACATGATCACCACAGTTCCCTATTTCCTCAAGAAATTGAGAATATCCATCAAACTACAAATCTTTCCATTGATAGGAAGGAATGTCTCCAGGCTCAGTAAATACATCACCAGTTACAGAAATACAAGGATATCAAGAAGATCTTATGCATAAATAGAGATTAAAAGCATCCTACATAGTTCATAATTTTACGCAATATCACCCAAGGAAAAGAAAATCTTTGGCTGAGTCAAAGGATGTGAATTTAGACAGCATCACTCAGAGAAGAGCTCATTCAGGTGGGGGAATGGGGACTTGGGGTACTACCAAAACATTCATAATGCCTACAACACGGAACACTGCTCATTATTACCAGAACACTCCATCAGACAGAGATTTTCATGGGTTAAACACTTCCAGTGGACCAGACAAACATGCCTGTGCAGGTCTCCATCTTTCTCTCTTGGTCACTAACTTCTAGATTTCAGCAGAACTGTGTTTTCTTTCTGCATCAAACCATCAAAGGAGGCCAAACATAGTAAGGGAATCCATTAGAAACCTCAAACCTTTGTCCAACCTGCTAAATATTTATTGAATTTGGAAAAAATGTGAGACAAATTTAGACTGAACTTGGGCTGATTTATTGTGTTTGGCAAAACATGTTTTTTTTCGTACGATTATGACTTTCAAACCAGACAAAGCTAAGTGGTTTCTTTTGAATGAAACTAAAGCTTAAATCAAAGCTGGAGAGATATTACGGAAACAAAAGTTGTTGGGGTTTCTCTCTCTCTCTCTCTCTCTCTTTTTTTTTTTTTTTCCACAAGAACAAAAGTTATTTTGGTTTGGTTCTTTTTCTCATCTTAAGCCAAACTCCATAAAATGTTTTATCTGAGGCTTTAGTCTGCCTGCACAAAAAGAAATGGAAAATCATGCTGATTTTTGGTACAAGGTTTTTCCTGATCTTTATTTACCTATCTTCACCAGAATGTACAAAAATCCTCACAGCCTTTTAAAGGTGAATTTCTTCACAACAAATAGATTCTTCCAGAACAGAGAACAAAAAATATTCAGACTCTCAATCAAAAAGAAAGAGAGAAACTCTCATAGTTTTATTGGAGAGGTTAAATTACTATTCCAAATGTTAAATTACAGGGAATAGGCAAGTGAAAGCAACAATAAAATACCAACAGATGCAGAAAGAGAGGCTAATTTTGCTTTTCTGGAAAATTCCTGTATATTGCAATATTTATAGCACTTCCTTATATCATCATCATCATCATCACCATCATCATCACCATCATCATTTGGAATCATCAAATGAAGTGTTTTTTCCAGACAGAGTAGTTCTGGAGAATCTAAGTTACAAACAGTTTTTTTCATTGTTTCATTGATATTTTTATGTAGACTTAATTTTTACCTAGTGAAATAATTCTTTGGGGGGTGGAATAAATCTTATCTTCAAGCTAATGCAGATATGTAGCCAACTCCTCACAGAAACAGGTATTAAATAAACAACTTGAAAGAACTTGGGCAGGTAGCACTACATTTTTTCCTCATATGTTTATACAAAATCATTTCCATTCAGGTTTGAATTATAAAATTCACCAAAGCAAACACAATTTTTGCTTTGAATTGCAGATGTTTTCCTTGACAGAAGAATGCATTTAATTTAATTTGCAGTGCAGTTGACGCTGGAGTAAATATAGCAGCAGTTGTACTGCAATTTTTCTTAAGATAGTATTAAAAAATATTAAATGTTTTCATTGCTGGAGGGTAAAAGAGAACATTTTGGTATCACTTTGGACACATAAAGCAGAATTCAATGTAGTTACGAGTTCATTTGCATAAATACTCTGGCAACTGAAAGTAGAATCAGGACCTTTGGGGAGTCATTCAGAAAAATCCAAATATGATACTTAAACCTGAGCAAAATGCAAAAGGAGTGCACAAAGTACTTTAGCACGGGACATGAACAATGGTAAGAAAATAAGGTTTAAAAATACATAGGGATTTATATAGATAATAAGACTATCTAGAAATGCTATGGGTAATGCTTAAGAAAGAGTTAGTGAGAAACAGGCATCTCGGAGCATTACCCTGGGATCGTTTATCCTTATAACACCCCATAACCAGAGTATGCCCTCTGGGGGGTCAAACTCTTGCATACAGGATGGCTGTGCTCCCCAAGAATAGGGATATGGTTTAGTCAAATATTTGTCAGTGTTAAGTTAATGATTGGACTTGATTTCAAATCTAGGCAATTCTGTAATTCCTCTGCTCCCCTCCAAGGTGGATGGGGGGGCACTGGGAAGGCACATCACTGTGGCAGGGGTGATAGCAGCTGCTCAGTACCCATAAATTAAAGACAACAGTATGGTAGGAGGGCCACATGAAGTCCAATGTAAAGAAAAACCCTGCAAATTTTCAGTAGAGCAGATGCAAGAACTGCATTTGCTCCGCGGGCAGCCGCTGGCTAACACCTAGCCCAGCCCAGACAGGGGTTTTCCCCCCCCCTTCCCCGCTGCCCCATGTGATGCCACACTGCTCAGTTGGAGTGATGTCTCACAGCCCGGCCTTTTGGAGGGTCACCCCAAATTAAGCATTTGCAGAATAACACCCCACAAAGGTAAAGCAAGGCTATTTTATACTCCAACACAAGCCCATCTAAAATAACACCCACCCCTGCTGTGGCAGGAGAAAAAGGCTAGCTGTAATTAAGCCGCTGAAGTATAGCGCTTTCATTCATTAAAAACAATTCTTTGATTTAGCGCACAACACAAAACACCCACAGACCACAGGAAATCTCTGGGCTAATTCTCCTGCCCTTTCACCTCTCACACATTCGAACTTTCTGCTTTCTTCCTCCTGCCCATCTGCTTTAATCATTAGCAAAAGCCTTGTGCAACAGCTCTAGCAAGTAAAGTCAGCTGTCATCAGAGCATATTTAAACTCTGACTGTTAGTTTCCACTAAATCAGCTCGATGCCCACAGGCCTCATTAAGCACAGAGAAGGGATGTGGTGCAGGTCCCAAAAAGCTCTAGAGGGAAACGGCTTTTCCCAGATGAAATTGTTATCCATGCGGTCAAAGCTATCAGAAAAGTCAGGAAAGGATAAACCTAATTTTTCTGATAGCCTTGAAGTGGGAATGTGATCAGCACAGAAAACAATTCCTGCATGCCTGGTGTACTGGGGGTAGATCTGAGGGTGGTGGGATTGCATTGTAGACATTCAAGTGCCAAAACATACTATTGTTAGGAGGGAAAAATAAGTGCATCTCTTGAAAGTGGTCTGGTAGGGTAAGTACAGAGACCACTGTAGTGCAAAACCTAGAGAGGGTTTGATTTTGCTTAGGAAATAAGGTCTGCTTTCATAATGTGCATGCCTTCCCACAGAGTGATGGCTGAAGGAAGACAATGAAGGCAATAGCAGGGGAAGCTCATGATGTCTGACCAGGAAAAGCTCACAGGCAAAGATGTTTGCAAAAGTCACAGTGATTGTCCTTGAAAGCAACAACAGCATTCATAATAAAGCAAATAAAATGAAGATGCATTTCTGTGTTGCAAAAACTTTTACACACATGGATTAGGTCTCCTGGAGAACAGTGTATGAAATTCAGAGATGCAACTGAAACTACCAAGTTAGGCAAAAAACCACACAGTTTGCAATAGGTAATTAGGCAAGCTGAAGGGATACTGGAGCACTTTAGTTTCCATTGTTTTAGAAGGTTTGGGGGTTTCGGTTGCCCTCCTAAGCTTACGTACGCTACTTGCTTTGTATGTATACTATTCCCTAAGGTGTTAAAATCAACCATTAGGTAGAACTAGAGACAAACACATCAATGGAATAAAGTCAAGTAAAAAATTGAGGCAATTTGTCCTGCATATTAATTTTAAATATATGGTTAAGTACATATCTTTGGACCAGATCCTCAACTGGTGTGAATCAGTGTACTAGAATTAGAGAAAATACAAAGGCAGACAAACAGAACAATCACACATAGAATCAGAATGATAGAATGGTTTGAGCTGGAAGGGACTATCCAGTCCAACCTCCCTTCAGTGATCAAGGACATCTTCAGGTTGCTCAGATCAGGACAGAACTCTGTCCAACCTGACCTAGAATGTTTCCAGGGATGGGGCTTCTACAACCTCTCTAGGCAACCTGTTCAGTGTTTCATAATATTTCTTCTTTTTCTTATATCTAGTCTACATCTACCCTCTTTAAATTTAAAACCATTACCCCTTGACCTATCACAACAGGCCTTGATAAAAAGATTGCTCCCTTCTTTCTTACAGGCCCCCTTTAAGTACTGGAAGGCTGCTATAAGATCTCCACGGAACCTCCTTTTCTCCAGGCTGAACAATGGTAAGAAAATAAGGTTTAAAAATACATAGGGATTTATATAGATAATAAGACTGTCTCATCCTTTCTCCATAGGAGAGGTGCTCCAGCCCTCAGATCACTTTTGTGGCCCTCTGGACCTGTTCCAACAGGTCCATGACTTTCCTGTGCTGAAGACTCCAGAGGTGGAAACAGTACTGCAGCTGGTGTCTCACAAAAGCAGAGTAAAGGGGAAAAATCAACTCAATTGACCTGCTGGGCATACTTCTTTTGGTGCAGCCCAGCATATGATTTGCTTTCTGGGATGTGAGTGCAAATTGCCAGCTTATGTCTGGCTTTTTATCCACTAACACCCCAAAGTCCTTCTCCACAGGGCTGCTCTCAATCCCTTCATCCCTTGGCTTGTATTGATACTGGGGTTGCACCGACCCAGGGGCTGGACCTTGCACTTGACTTTGTTGAATTTTCTGAGATTCACACACATCCACTTCTCAAACTTGTCCAGGTCCCTCTGAATGACATCCTGTCCCTCAGGCATGTCACTCACACCACTCAGCTTACAGGGCATTTACCATTCAAGAGAATACTAAGGTCAGGTGTCCTCAGTTTGGAAAAGTGACAGAAGTGATGTTACAGAGGCACCAACAGTATTGTAAGTGGAGTGGCAAGATGAATATGAAATTGTTATTTACTGTTTGGAGGTAGCCAAACTGTCTTTGGACCTATCTTTTGCCCCGTGAAACCTTTGAAAGTTTCAGACGTTTAAAATGCCTGTACAGATGTATTTTTTAATACTGCATGCAGTTAAGTTATGGAGGCCAAAAAGAATTAGACAGATTTACGTGAGGTAGGTCTATCTCAGGTTGTTAATCATAGTAGATGTCTATGTAGGATATCATTAAGCCACTGATCTCTAGAGTCCAGGAAGATGGGTGAAGCTCTACATACCTTGCGTACTCTATCATTTCATGCCTGTTGCCAACCACTGTTAGAAACAAGATACTGGGTTTGAGTGACCTCCAGCTTTTCACAATGACAAGAACATGTTTATGTTCTCCAGAGATCATAACATCTCACAGGACATCTTACCAGGTATTGAATCAAAACATTAGAGTTACAGACGGAAACACTACAAAGCAAACAAATAAGCAGTGAAAACTCATGTTCCCATTGCAGGATTGCCAAATTATCACCTGGGATCTTGAATAGCGTTATTAATCTTCAGCATACTGTACTTATTAGCTGGTGGAAGGGTGGCAAGTCTACAGAGGAAATTACCCTGAGCTTCAGAAAATAAGGTATGGATCCCATTAGGGCAGGAACAGATTTTGGTTACCCTGACTATACACTCTATAAATGGCTATATTTAATGAAATAAGTTTGACTGTTTCAGAATAGCTGAATCACTAGCATTAATGCAAGAGTAATTAAAGTTATATCAGCACCTTGGTTCTGAAATTGCATTTTAACGGGCAAGTTTCAGAAGTGTATTTTGAACAGAAGTTTAATCAAGTAAAAAAAAAATCTATGCTGAGGATGGTGCTAGAGAGGCAGCCCCAGAGGGTGCAGCTACACTCAGAGCTCCTGACTTTGGTGTCCAGGGTTCTGTTCTCCACCTCCCTCTAGAAGAGCCTGGAGCTCTCAGTGGCTGGAGACCAAGTGAGTGCCTTGAACCAGCCTCCCAACCAAGGCATCCTTCCACATGTCTGATGAAATGAATCTGGCTGTTTCCCGCCTTCTTACACTTCTCTAAATGGCCACATTTTAAAACACACACATACACAGCACACACGAGAACATTTCACATTTGGTTTTTGCAATGTAATGGGTTTGCTTGCTTTGTTATGGTTTCTTGCACCAGATGTAGGAATGCTGAGACATATGGAAAAGAAAATCAGCTACAGCAAGAACAAGCTACCAGTCATTTCAGGTTCCTCAGAGATAGGTGAATAAGATTAAAGACAATGTCAACCAACTGTCATAATGATTTAGAGAACCATTAGCATTTCCTCCTTCCTTATCAACTCCCTTGGCCCAAAATAGTGTAATGCTGGGCTGTGCTTGCTTGGTTCTTCAAGGGAAGTAACTCCAGAAAAAAATTCTGTGATGATAATAACTAAAGATTCTTTTGTGAATGTTGCAAGATGATAGCAATTAAAATAAATTTAAGCTTCTTCACAGCCCAGTTTGGGTCTCTTCACGAAACAGGGACGTTAAACTGACCTCTTATGAGGAGACCAGACTTGGAGATGTTACTCAGGACATGTTACACATGACAGGACAAAGTTTTGAAATCTCTCCATACTGAGGGAAAACTTTGACATGGGATGGAAAGGGTAGCAAGGATCTGCTTACTCCTGATTTACAACCTAGCACAGTGCCCTCCCCTCTACCCCAGACTTACTAAATGTCATCAGTTCCTCACCTCTGTCTGCCTGTGAGCTTCAGCAGAGACAACATGGACATGCTTGAACTAGCTTTAATCTCACCAGCCTGCAGACCTGAGGCTAGGGACTGGTACAAGCACAGCAACAGCTGCTGAGAGCTGCATAAGGTACAGAAAATACCCACAGGACTAACAACTGTCCTGTTCAGCTGCTGCTGTCCCTGAGGTGAAGACGTGTGGGGCAATGCCTGCTACTGAGACAGCTGGCCAGACTCTTTCTGGAGCCCACCTCTGGACCTCCTCCTCTTCCTCTGTGCAGCAGTGCTGAGAAGCTTGGAGGCAGCACGATGCACGCAAGCAGCCATGGCAGTGCAGAAAGCAAGGTGGCTGACTGCCCACAGGCTTAGCCAGCTTCTCAGTTGGTTTCACAGCCCCAGCTGCTGGCTTCCTCCCAGTACTTCAGCCACCTCATTTCAAAATACCTTAAGTACGTCTGCACCATAACATGATTCCAGCCGCACTTGCTGTCCCAACCACACCGGAGGCAATCTTGGCTCTGGAGATAACCCATTGCCTGCATGGTCATGCACAGAAAACTCTGGTTTTCAGAAGTGTTGACTCAATCCTTCAAGCGGGCAATAGGATCACTTACAGAAGCATACAGAATACTTTGTTTCAGAGCTCAATGGTCTGTTTGTGTGTTTACCAACCGGAGGGGGTTGTAGCATGCAATTTTGCCAAGGCAAAAAGGTGTTCCAAGAAGACCAGCAGCAGCTGTAAGCAGGCTCTGGGAATTAAATAATGACATCTTATAAAAGTTCACAAATTGAGCCAATAAGTGTGCAATAAGTCAGTTTTGAAATTACTGTCTTATATCAAGTTTCTCTAATAAAAGTCAAATTTCTGCTTAGAAAAGCTTAAAGCCCATATGTAGGAAAACTTTATAACTCTAATGGGAGCCATGATAGAGCAGCATGTTAGTAAATACATCTGTAAGCAGCACAGTACAAAGGGAAAAGTAGCAATATGTTAATTATCTCCCTCCTGTATTATTTTTGGTTGTCACTGTGGATGCAACTGCAGCTAAACATATGCACGTTCCTGACAGCTGCTCTGTTCCATGCGGAATAAAATGGCAGGAAGACTGCCAATGTGAAAGACAGAAAACTGCAGGTTTTCTTCTATAAAAATTCATTACATGTCCATCCAGAGATAGAAATAACCTTTTTATGTTCTTGGTGACTGATTCAGAGGCAACATTTTTAAAGGAGGTATACAGATTGGAAAAGAAAGCAGTCTGATGCTGGAGAACTAGCCTGTAGGGACAGGCTCCTTATTAACAGCCACAAGTTCTCACTTAGCTAGAAATTGTTGCAAACGTTTGTGCCAGCACTGACAGAGAGGTGATCTCTTGCATCCCAAAGGCCTGTATGGCCTCTGGCAGGCTCACCCAGTGAGCATGGAGCCAGCCTGGAAACCATTTCTCCACTAGATGAAAGGTGAACAAGGCTGTTGCTGCTTTGCAGGTGCAACACTTGAACATGGTGCAGAAAACACATCCCATTGCTGGAGAGGTTCCAGCCATGATATGCGAAGCACCACCAAGTAATGGCAACTCAACCAGTGGTTAACTGTATTTATCAAATGGGAAAACTTTCTGTGTCTCTAAATAAAAGTGGGCAAACTTTTTTTGCTTGCATTTTCCCTCATCCACAGCATAAAGCACCACCACTCCATCCTATCCAAACAAGGTAACCACTGCCCTGTTGGTTGGAGGTATAATAATGAAAGTTCAGCTGAAATGAGCCAGGTAAGCTCTTCAAGTACCAATACTAGTCCTCTCATTTGAACTTTTAGAGAAAAAACCCATCTAATAGAGCATCAAGATAAAGGCTGCTGTAGGCCTTCTTCCACTGAAAAAAGTGTATTCTTAAATAGGAAAGGTGGAAAGACAAAAGGCTGAGCAGCTTGACAAGGTGGTTTCACATGCCAAGTTAATCTAGGAAATGACGAGATAAGAAGAACACATTACATATGCAGTCATTGCTGCATCCTCCAAACCTTGCCAATCTACCACACCACAGAATCACCTTCTTACCTAGAAGACATTAACCACAATTGGGCAAGTAAATAGAAATATTTCCAAAGTTATCGAAAACTCGTTTGTCCAATCCACAAAAGTGTGCATAACTAAACTGGAGATGTTGTATAAAAATGGTGACAGAGTACCTAATTCCAAAAGGACATTAAAGGCTACAAGTCTCAATGAGTGCAGAGTTAATAATCTAAGTTCCACAGTAAGATGGGTCTTTAAGATATGTCTCTCTCTTTACCACTTCTTAGTTTATATGACTCTAGTTCAGCCTATTGGATTTTGCAGCTTCTCTTCTTAGGCACTCAGCATATCCACTTCACTGCACAAGCACCAATCCTAATATCTTTGTTAGAAAATGTCTAAAAGTTGGGCATTATAATATCTAATTCTTTTTATGGAGCTACATTTGTGCCTAATGTAGTAGACCAGGTAACCTGTTTAAGTTTTGTTTGGGTTTTTTTATCATTTTGAGTTAGGACAAGGCCACTACAAAGGTTTCCTTTGCCCTTGAGAAATAAAAAAAAAAACGTGGCTTCTATAGCCTTCTCTTATCACCAGGTCTCCTTGAGACCTACTGTTTTTCATATTACTGCATGCTGTGCTTTTAGAAATAGACAAATTATATCCTCTTCCTGTGATATATTGTGACTAAAACTGTAAAAACAAGTGTTTCAGATAGCAATGTGTAAACAACACACCAGCTCCTCCCAGTCTGTAAAAATAACAGGAATGCAAAATTCCCTGGGCTACAGTGAGTCTATGAGCAATATAACTCCTCAAATATGCAAGGGCTCTGGACTTGGAGGCCAGAAGAATCACTTTACCTGTTGTATTCAACAAAACTTTAGGCATGACAAGAGTATGCAAGTATGAATGCCTCTTTCCTTAGCATGGTATCTGTAATACATGGCTGATTGTCTTGAGAGGAGTTGTGTATATGGTAGTGGTTTGTTTTGCTTGAGCTCTTCATTTTGTATGCTGCCTTTTGAGTACACAAAGAGGTTAGGTGTGTTGGAGAGAGTGGGTGACAGATGCACACACTGCTCATCAGTCAGTTTGAGATAGTCCTCCTTTATCATAAAAGGTCACAGACAGTCCCCCCTCCGTCACCTCTTCAAGGTGAAGACAGGCAGCCATCCACAGTCTTTCCTCCCAGACCTCTTAGCCAGTCCTCTGGGAAACCTGAGCTCAGGTCCTGCCTGATTTTTAAAACAAGCATTAACACCTTGAACTTGATTCATAATTCAAGGGAAAAACAATTTTCCTGCACATTCTTAAGAGGGAAGAGCTGCCTAGAGCTCCTTTGTCAGCCAGTTGGGCAGCCCAATTCCCCATAAAACCCTTTGTTTAGGATTTCCCGTGGCTGGCTGTAGGCCTTGAGGCATCTAAGGCAATGCAAAAACTAAAAAAGGGGGTTTGGAGGCAAGTGATGATGGCTGAACCTCAGCATATAAGTTTTCACACCAAAGGTGGTTTGGTATTTTTTCCCATTTTATTCTACAGTATGACCAAGACTGGCAAGAATTGTCCTGGATGAGAGCAAATTACCAACCTCCTGCAAATAACCTAAGCTGAAACATTTGACTTTCAACAGGACTTTCAACTCTAGCACTCTGGATCCAGCTGCTGGTCTTCAGCTTTGGCTGCAACATGGGTCAGAAAGCTGCAGTCTCCACTAAGTGCAATGAGAGGAGCATCCAGAGATATATTTGTCAGATTTTATGAGAAGGGCTAAGGTAAATAAACAGAATCCCCAAATCCACTACTTGAAATCATGTGTGTGCATGTATACTACAAAATGGAAGAAGGTTCTGGAGCAGATAGTAGTTTGGTTTCATATAAACATTCATGTAAATCCATAAAACTATAGTGGAATTTAAGTTACATTCTGTTAGTAGAATAAATACAGTATTTTCAAAAATATTTATATTATTTCCCCATGAAAAGACTAGAGTCCATCCCTAGTTTTTGAAGTGCTTTTGCCTTTGAGATGATAAGGCTCCAAAAATGTGTAACCAAGAGGTTTTCTCCTGTAATGTTACAACATACTCTGATCCTAAATTGGAAAATATCACTGTCTCCACATTTCATGTTATTCTGGAGAATACAAGGTGAGATCTTTTACGGGCTAGGACAGAGAGGCATTAGAACAGCACGTGCAGGGAAGTCACAATGCAACCACTGGGGATACGGTGAAACGCAAAAAACTCACATTTCTACTTACAGTGCTATCTGGGAAGCAATTTCCCAATAATATAAGAAGATGTATGGATAGTCTGACCTATTTTTTTTGTAGCGACTCACTGCAGCTGAGTATTTCCTGTACTGACCTGCATCCAATATCATAGAACCTAATAAATCAGTTAATATTTCAGGTAACTAAAATATTAAAAGATGCCTTAAAGATTTAACATTTTTCCACACATCATATTCCAGCCTAACAAACAAAGGTAATTTGAAACATCTAAAAATTCCCCTCCTTTATTATTTTTTCTTTTTTTTTTTTCTTTTTTCTTGAAAGTTATCCAACTAAGTAAGGGGAAGCCATGACCTTAGAAAGTCCTTTTCTCTTTACCACAGTGTTCAGAGACAATGTGTGTGGCACATTTAAGTGATACATAATCCCCAGTTCTTCCTGTCAGTCTCTAAGGAATGAAGACAGAATCTCTTGTTGTGGTAAGAACTATTCACCAGAATACAGATTTCATCTATTTGGTGCATCTAATGCTGTTCAGTTATTAAACATCCTGTTTAGTTCTGATCTGTCCCAAATATGGGATTTTCTTCTGTGATTTGACTCAAGAATGCAAATTTTCATTTGTCTCACATAGGTTCTATGGCAGACCCTCAGTCTTCCTTCCCATGGAGACTCCATATAACCACCCCAGAAATAAATATAGCTAGAATAGACCCAACTCCTTTCACTTTGTTGGGTTCTGCTGACCATGATGTAACTGCAGAGGCATCATGTTGCTTAGCCCAGGAGAATCTGTCCATTAAAAAAAAAGGAAAAAGTATGGAAGCCTTTCGATTGTTTTCTTAAAACAAAAGGATCCCACATTCATAAAGCCAAATATTTTGTATTAATCAGAGAATCTGTTTATCTTTGCCAGCCACTACATTTCTTGGAAGTTTGAGGAGCTGAAACAGTTAATTCAACATGATCTCTTGGAAGGAACCTAGTACCTGAAAACGGTTAGCTGAAGGCATTTTCCTGTACTCAGGATTTTAGCTAATTTTATGCACAACGCCTAGGATGACATGCTATTATGGAAAAGGTCGTAATTCATTCCAGCCCATTTGCAAGCTAGGTTTTCTGGGATTTGTATAAGTCTTTTGTAAAACAGCCAATTCCATGTAGAGCATGCAAACACTCAGAATTGCAACTGTCAGGAGACAAAATTCACCAACAGACAAATGGAATTACAACAATTTCAGTTAGTGTCTTCTATACTAGATAAGCATTAAATGAAATTTCGCAAGAAATGGGTTTTACACCAAAATAATATATAGGTATGAATTTAACCCCAAATCCATAAAACTTCAGGCTCTGCATTTTTCATGAACTTCTGATGCAGGCTTCTATGCTTTTCAAGTTATCCTGCTTCTCCCAGCCCTGCAGAGAAACGTGCAAATTAAAAGTCCTTGGTGTAGCCATAGCTAACACCCTGGTTACTGATTTTAGTTGGTTTGTTGTGATTTTTGTTTTCCTTTTTATTCTGTTTGCAAATATTCTATGAACAGCCTGTAATTTGACTGCTTATTTCTTTAATGGAAAGTAATTTCATTTTCAGTTTATGGTCTGGGCACACAGTATTTACTGCAAGTATCAAGCAAATTCCATTTAAGATTTGAGCTAAGATTTCAGATCATCACTGATAGAGCAGTAGACAAGGACTTAACTGTGTTCTCATGCTGAAATTTAACTACATAATGTCATTATGTCTACGTATACACCTAAAGCTAAAAGTAGTTAACCTTGCAGCTGGAACAGGGGACTTGTCACAGGAGGAAGATAAAAATGCTCTTTGGCATTGTTTTTCCTTGAGAATGAAGAATAAAAGGGGTTTTTATTTCATTTAGCTGGTTGATTCTTTTTTTTTTTTTTTTCATAAATGTGGACCTGTCAACATTGGGTTTATGAACACACAGTTTATGAACACATTGTGCTTTTAACAAGTGGCTTATATACTGAGAAATGTTAAAAAAGCCCCCTCAAATGCTGACTATTCACAGTGACTTTTTATAACAAATATTTTTGTTTCCTAATTGAAATAGGACATTTCACTGCAAAAATCCTTTTTTTTTTTTTTTTTTTAATAAAAAGTTTAAAAAGTCATCAAAACTATAGGTGTCCCTAAAGTTTTAGGATTGTAAGTGTGCTGTTCACCAAAAATATCTGGATATTTTAGGTGTGAGTTAACTTGGTTGCCCCTTCCTTATTTAGTGCTGTGAGGTGTCCTCTGTTTGTGCCCTGTTGTAAATCAGAATGTGAAAAGATTTCTCTACTG